>CAUYPK010060911.1:0-88143 GCA_963574355.1 Loris lydekkerianus
CTAGCTTCATAAACCATTTGACACATTTTCATCCCAATATTCAACATAGCCTTCCTGGCATTTTCCCAGTCACCGTGGCATGACATTTACATTTCACATTTGCTGAGTTTCACCCTTGCCCTTGTGAGATGCCCCGTAATAGTTAATTTTTAAATAACAGTGATAGCTACTATTTATTATATTTACTCATCAGCTGAATTCATAAATAGCTCAGCAAACCTCCCATCCACAATAGAATGCCCCAAGATTCAACAAGCCTGAGACCACACAACCACACCTGCAAAAACTTGCCATGAGACTCTGAGAGAAACAGTCCTTGATAACAGTGAAGACTCAGCACTACTCACAGGGTCATTTGGATGCCTGTCTTTCTGCGGTTCATCTTTCACAGTCCAGCATATATGATCCTAGAGGGACTCACATGTCATTAGCACCCATTAACAGGGGAGATGGACTGCAAAGCTCAAGCAAGAAATGCCACCCTAACACTACGTATCAAAATAAATATCGATGGTTGGGTGCAGTGACTCACACCTATAATCCTAGTACTTTTGGAGGCTGAGGGAAGAGGGTCAGTTGAGACCAGAACTTCCAGACCAGTCTAAGCAAGAGGGAGATCCTGTGTCTAGAAAAATAAATAAATAAATAAATAAATAAAAAAACTGATCAGAAGTGGTGGTGTACACCTGTAGTCCCAGCTACTCAGGAGGCTGAGGCAGCAAGATTATTTAAGCCCAGGAGTTTGAGGTTGCAATAGAGTTATGATGATGCCACTGCACTCTAGCCTGGGCAACCAAGACTCTGTCTCATTTAATCAGTCAAGATATTCTACTGTGTCGAGCCTTCTCTCCACTTAAGATACATGAACAGTAGACCTCTGTAAGTTGACCACCCAAGGGACTGTAACAAATTGGTCTACATACACAGGTGATCAACATAAGGAACTAGACCTACTGAATCGATACATACATGTAGTGCATGTCTGGTCTATGAAAATGAGGTCAACTTAAGAAGGTAGTCAATGTAGGGAAGTGATCAATTACGGAGGTTCTGCTACTATATAAATGTTTAAGAAAATAAATCTATACAAATAAAGTTACAAAGCTGATAAAAGTTAGTTTTCTATCTGAATAAAACTTTTATCTATCCATTCTTTTTTTTTTTTTTTTAAAAACAGTTTTTTAGCCGAGGCTGGGTTTGAACCCACCACCTCCAGCACATGGGGCCAGCATCCTACTCCTTTTGAGCCACAGGCATCACCGTCTATCCATATCCATTCTTTTTTTTTTTTTAACATACAGTCTCACTTTGTTGCCCTTGGCAGAGTGCCATAGCATCATAGCTCATAGCAACCTCAAACTCTTGAGCTCAAGAGATCCTCTTATCTCAGCCTCCTCGAGTAGCCCTCCCAGAGTGGTGGGATTACAGGCACGCGCCACCTCACATCTGGCCTTATCTATCCACTCTAAAATGTCAGTAATAATGTTCAAAACAATGAAATGTATATATATAGTTATACTTATTAAGTATATATACGTATTTATACTTAATGTTTATTATACTTATATAAGTAAGTAAAGTATAAAAGAAAAGGAAAATGATTGCTGCCCCTAAGATACTGTTATTATAAATTTTGGTATATGCACAGAAAAATAAGATGCTTGAATATTCACCAATCTTTTGAATATAATTACTGCTACAGAGGTAGAATCTTGGGAGATTCCTTATACAGTAATTTGCCAATGTTTGAATTCTATGTACATAACTTTGTATCAAGATCAGAAAAAAGATATAATAGAAAAAATTAAAAATTTTAATTTAAGCAACCTTAGATTTGATTCAAATTCTACCCATCCAAACAAATCAATGAAAATAGTATAAAATAACACGTCCACAAGGATTCAACTGTTAATTCTTTTTGGGGGGAACGGAGTCTTACTATTTTGCCCTCAGTAGAGTGCTGTGAAGTCACAGCTCACAGCAACCTCAAACCCTTAGGCTTAAGCAATTCTCTTGCCTTAGCTTCCCAAGTAGCTGGGACTACAGGCGCCCACCACAACACCTGGCTATTTTTTGTTGCAACTGTCATTGTTGTTTAACTGGCCTGGGCTGGGTTCGAACCCGCCACCCTCGGTGTATGTGGCTGGTGCCATAACCACCATGCTACAGGTGCCGAGCCTCAACTGTTAATTCTTAATTCAACAAAACAGGATTACAAAGATCTGACAGAGGCCAGGAAAGGAAGAAAAACAAGAATGCCACCTTCATTTTAAAATTTTTAACCAAGAATAAAGAAAGAAGCATATGCTGATGCTGCTTTAACAAAAGGCATGAGAGAAAATCATGAAATATTTAGTTATAAAACAGCACATTTCTTCTTATTTTATTGCCAAATCAACCATTATGGGCCAAAACAACCAGCCAGTTCCAATCACTGCCCAGGGCACCAGCCCACTTCTCTAATAAGGGCCAAAGACACTGCTAGAAAGAAGAGTGTTGTGCTTCTGCCAAGGAGCCAATTAAACTCAGGACTAAGCTCCCAAAAAGCTCATCTCTAATCTTTGTTGAAAAAATATCTCAGGCAGCCACAGCAGTGTGACAAGAAGTCTTCTCATATTCTAAGAACTCATCTAACACAGATTTTTCAAAAATTCTAAAGAAAAAGTAACAAACAGTCCACAACGCCCAATCTAACAGTACGGTGGAACAACTCTCCTAACTGAAGAAACTAAAGGCTGGATAAGTATTAAAGAAAATGAGGAAAAGAAGTAGAAAAAACACAGGGCAGCCTGCCAAATGCACCCAGTGAAGGCTGCCCCCACCCGCCTCTCATGATTGGCCAAGAACACTTCCAGATCTGTTGCCATCTGTACAGACACCTCCTCATAGATTTGGGGTTACCTAAGAACATTCTCTGTAGTGAGGTATGATGCTCCATGTGGACAGTCCTTGATGACAGCATGAGGATGGAAGAGGGCACACACATCTATTCTAACCAATGTTGCTGTGACACACCACACACCTGCCTTCCTATAGGTACCCAGCAATTATCCACAAAGAGCACCGTGGTTCTCCGACACCTATGAATCATGGTGACACCCAGCAATGCTGAGGATAAAAACCAGGACCTACCAGCTCCATCTGTGTTCCCCACCACATATTATCTTTATAAACAAATGTTTGACAATTGTATAGAATTGTATAGGTTTTTAATAAAAGGTGTCTTGTTATGTCTTAAGTTGTATTCTTTTGATTTTCTCAGTGAGGGGGAACAACTTTTTGTTTATTGGTATCTGTGGTTCTTCTATCAATTGCATATTTATACCTTTTTTTTTTTTTTTTTTTTTTTAAAGAGACAGGGTTGTACCATGTTACCCAGCCTAGAGAGCAGCGGCTTATTTAGTAATCAGAGCACACCGGAGCCTCAAGTTCCTTGGCTTGAATGAACCTCCTCCTACCTTAGCCTCTCAAGTGGCTGGGACTACAGGCACCACACCTGGCACATTTATACCTTTTACCACTTATAATGCTTACATTTTTAATTCATAGGGTGCTTTTATGGTTTTCTATTTTATTCTGTAACAGTCCCCATCACCCATCATCACTACCCTTTAGAAAAAAGCCACAGAGTTACTGTGGGGAAACTAGGCCACTTACTTTGCAGATTGTCCCACATTCTGAATTTGGCTTATTGCTTCCTTGTGGTACCACTGGACATTTACTGTAAAATACATTTTTAAACTGTAGAAAGTGACTATTTGTTTCCCATCACAGATATAAGCGAGTACTTATTGAGCAACTTTGGCAAATGACTACCCAGACCCACCTTGGGACCATGCCCCATGCAATCCTGAGTCCGGGCAGGATGGCAGCATGCCTTGCTGAGCATCTTAAAGGCCTATCCCCTCTGCTATTCTGTGATCTAGAAATTATAAACACTTTTACTGTCAATCTGTTGACATTAAGACCAGACCCTGGAGTTCAATATCCATAAATTCCCACCAGCTGAAGGGTCCGTCTGTCCAGAGACCTATTTGTCCAAAGGGCAAATGCCATCAAGATGAGAACACACTCATTTCTTAAGAAACACCAGGGCTACTCTAAGCACACTCTGGATGGTATTCATGGCACCAGAACACATGCAACTCTGCAATGCCCAGCCCTTCCAGGCATCACACCTCAGTGCATCAGCTCTTCTCACTTTCTTCTGCTCAGCCTTTCCACCATTCCCATTTCCAGTACTCCCTGCTCCAGTCACTCTTCTGCATATTTTCTTCACACACTCATCATTGTCAAGGTTGGTTTATCTACTGCTTACAGACTGTCTTCTATCAGAACACAAGTGCTGAGCACAGACCTTATCTGTGCCATCCACTGTCTTTCACTAGTGAACAGTTAAGTGCTCAAATACTTCTTGTGTAAATTAATGGATAATTTCCTCTCCAACAGGACCATCCTAAAAGGACAATGAAGGTCCTAGGGTCCTAATTAAAATCCTAACTTAAGGTAAACTAAGTCCTAAAATTAGGGGTATACAACCTGAGGTTGCATGCCAATTTTCTGAAGACCTTTTTTTTTTTTTTTGCTTATCTATGGTATCAAATATCACAAAAAGTAGGCACAGGTCTTTACAAACCAGCTTTTGTTAGTGTCTGTGTATTTAATATGTGGCTAAAGACAACTTGCATTCTTCTAATGTAGTGGTTTTCAACCTTCCTAATGCCTCCTAATCCCGCGACCCTTACAGTTCCTCATGCTGTGGTGACCCCTCCACCCATAAAACTGTTTTTGTTGCTACTTCATAACTATAATTTTGCTGTTATGAATCATAATGTAAATATCTGATATGCAGGGTGTATTTTCATTGTTACAAAGGGGTCGTAACCCATAGGTTGAGAACTGCTGTTCTAATGTGTGGCAGAGAAAAGAAAAATGTATACCCCATCCTAAATTATTACCCCTACTGAGTTGTTTTATAAATTACAAAAGCAATTCTCTATTTTCTTATGTACAGACTCAAGTTGCACATAATACACCACATACAATGCATTCACCAAGCTAGAATCCTTGCTAAAAACCATGAACACCATCCTTTCTTAGCACCCTGCCACATACATAAATCCAAGTTGTACCACCACACCTGCCATAAGCAAAGGATGCTCTTAATTAAGGGTGTGACCCCAAGTCAAATGCTACCTAGTTTCTGCCCCCAGAATCTTCAAATAAGCACTCTTGTCTCCTTTGCCTTCCTGCATCTTAATTCTAAGATATCTCTCTCTTCTTTATTATAATAAAAGTAGAAGCAGATTCAAGGAAATTGAGTCATTGCTAAGTCACATGGCTTGAATCCAATCTTTTTGTTCCAGACTGTACATGTACCCTGCCTTCCTCATGACACTTCATAGTGCAAGGATGGCAAAACACTAAGATATCGAGCAGATCAAATTCTGGTTGCAGAAACAAGATGCATCTCCAAACAATACAGTAAAAACATCACATCAGGGATTAAGACAAATTGGTGCTAGAGTTCAAAGAAAGAAAGGATCCCCAGCAGCTAGGAAAAGATGAACAGAGAGAACCTTTACAAATAGGTAAAAGCTGAATAAACAAAAAAGAGAGGAAATCCTCAGGCAATCCTACATACTCCAAATGCAGCTCTCATTCTAACAAGGACAACATATCAAATTAAATGAGCAGTACTTTCTACTGAACCCTCCTCCTAAGGAACAGGACAGTTTCCACTGAGATGTGCTATGGTCACTACCTATGCTCCCCAAGTCATCACTTCAACCTGGGTACCATTATCTGTTACCAGCATTTAACTTTTTGAGTCATAAAGTTTCCTTTTTTTTTTTTTTTAAATCTTACTACTACCTAAGTTTCAGAATTTGGAAAGAATATTTCTTATTAAGATGAACCTAGATGTACAAATACGTTGGTCTTACTGGCATGAATCAAATTTTAAAAGAAAATGCACAGTGCCTTACAATTCTAAAGTGGAAAGATTTATAAGATCATCTATCAATTGTTCTCAAACTTCAGTGTGCTTAAGACTCAACTAGGGCGCTTATTTAAAATGCAGGTTTCTGGGGCCCAATCCAGAGTTTCTGATTCAATAGGTCCTAAATATATTACCTTACTAGAGATTTAAAATTTTGAATACTAAAATTACAGTTCTTCACTTCAGAGTTTTAGGATTATATATACAGCACATTTATGAACTTTATGCTTTTCTGCTATACCTACTGGGTATGCAATTTCTGGGTGACAGTGAACTCTTCAGTAACTGCTACACCAGGTCTGTTCTACAGACAAAGGGCAAAGAGGAAAAATCACTTTGCGTCTAGTGACACACCAGTAAGAACTTGTATAGAGACTAAAAACTATTATCTATTAGATTTCTTATATCAGAAATTGATATAACACCAATCAGCTGTGGTTATCTACCCTGTAAGGTTAAGTTCAAACTAAGGAAAAGGAGACTCAGACTTACAGGAGAGAGACATTTCCCTTCTTTTTGAAACATAAGACAGTTTAAGGGAGGGGGAAGTGCCCATTTAAGATTTCCCCAGTCAGATTTTAACCAATTATGTTTTGTAAATTTATCTGTTCAGGGAAACACACTGTTTAAAAACACTCCTTGAAAGGAAGAATTCTGTCTTGTGTCTAACCAGCTTTCCATGGTTTGGGTTGGGCAAACAGTGTTACTTCAAGAATATTCCTACAAGTTTCTAGATTTAGGAAGAGAAAAAGTTCAGAGCCAAGAGGTTAATGTTGGGGGGAAACTCAAAGAACAGATCTATTCCTCCCCTCTCCTCCATGCCCAAGGACCCTGGTCTGAGCACAGAAAGGACAAATACATCTGTTCTTTGAGGTTTCCATGACTTAAAATCTGCATCTTCCCAGCCCCATGACCTGCAATTGCAGGACCCTTTCCAGATAGGAGTTTAAGAAGAACTGGTTTGTGTGATGATCAGACATGGGAGGGGCTCAGCACCTGTAACTCAGCAGCTAAGGTGCCAGCCACCCAGCAGGTGCCTACCAAACAACAATAACAACTACAACAACAAAAAAATACCCAGGCGTTGCCGCAGGTGCCTATAGTCCCAACTACTTGGGAGGTTGAGGTAAGAGAATCACTTAAGCCCAAGACTTTGAGGTTGCTGTGAGCTGTGACGCCACAACATTCTACTGAGGATGACACAGTGAGACTCTGTTTGGGAAAAAAAAGACATGGGAAGATTTATCTGATATAGTGCTGCTCATCCTCACACATAACACCCCCCCCCCCACAATTAACCTCTTGGCTCCTGGATCAAAGGAACTCTGAATGTCTTCTCTTCCTAAATTCAGCAACTTAGAGGAACATTCACCCACCCGTAGCAAACTACATGTTTGAGTAAAATACCTGTGTGGCCTACTGGCAGCTTCCCAGGTCATTATGCGCCTGAGGAGCACTCAAAAACTGCAACTACTACTCACTTTGTTGCTCCTCCACTGCCCTCATCATTGTCTGAAGATGATGACGTAGAAGAGCCAGGGAAGTAGGCAGAATCCACGTGATTGGGGCTGCTGCTCTGGGCTGGGTTGATGGGCGAGGACCGCTCATACAGTGGTGTGTGTTTCCCTTCATGAGGAATGTTGCTGTAGTTGTTCTGCTCCGTCAGATTCTTCCCGCTCGTGTCCAAAGTGAGAGCTGGCTCAGCGAGGCTGTATGGGTATGGACCCTGGCCCGGGGCGCCCCCTGGGCTGGGCACCTGTGGGGCCTGAAACGAAGGGCACAGGTCACATTCATGCTGCAGGCAGGACATGACTCAAGTCTATGTTGATTTTTTCCAGGTTAATTTTAAGGTAAAAAACACTGGTATCTATTTCCCATATCAGTTCAAGACTTTAAAAAATTATTTTACTATTCATTAAAACTTAATGAGTGGGCCATATCTGAGGCCCACGACCCCACCCACATAGGGAACCTCTTACCATGGGCTTTGCTTGCAGAGAGGTTTGTGGAATGTTGAGCATCTGAGGAGGAACGTGCGGTGGCACCATCCCAGGCATTCCAAACGGACCAGGTCTGGCTGTTCATCAACACAGGAAGAAAATTATAAAAACCACTGAACAGAATATCATTTCCCCAGGACATCTTGGGGCTGGCCTATAGGTCCTCAGACAATGACACCACCATCAGTCCCACTTCTGAGAAATCTTTAGTGGTTAACATTAATACTTAATTTTGTAATGATCAATTTTATATGCTAAGGCTAGAATTTTAACTTTCTAGATTTTTGAGTGAACTTTTGACAGTGTTTTTCTTTTGTGCATTTCCTGAATGCCCTCATCTGTCCCTCTGTGTTTAACCTGATGGGCGATCTCTGTAACTCAGTCTCTGCTCACTACTGCTCCTAACCTGAGAACTCAGCAAAACCAAAAGTCCTGCCAGGCATGAAAGAAATAAAACAGGGACAGAGTACTCTCTTACATTTGTAAAGCAAGAGAAATTTTTTTCTATTTAAACTATTTCATAACTAAAATTAGGTTCTTAGCTAATTAGAAAGTTTTAAATATAAAAAGTAAAGTATGATAGTCGCCGCCTATAATTTTGGGTTGTTTTTAATTGTCAAGCAAAATTATTATTAGGTTACACATTTTAGCATGCATTATAGGATCAGTAACTCAGAATTTTGCGTTCTCTTAAAACATGACTTCATAAATCTGTTCTGATAGTCCATTGGTATGTGTGCTAGTCACTACTCCACGCTAACTAGTAAAGTAAATAATTCCATTTGGGGACAGAAAGCCATGTAGAGGAAAGGCTGACGAATGACATTAAAATGAGGAGAAAGGTCAACCTAAAGCAATGACACAAGGTAGGGCCTGGAAGCCTCTGCACTTCCACAGTTTGGTTGGCCTCAGGGGTCTAAGGAAAGGGAGAAAGCTCAAGAACCAAATATATGGTAGTTCCTGAGCTCTAACTGGAATTGGAGGAACCATGTATGTGGTTCCTGAGCTCCAATTTCCTTTTTTAAGCAGTAGGGGTGCTTCTCTAACCTCTGAATCTGGACATTAGGCAAGAGGAACTCAACCCACAAACCACCACCTCTCATACTATCTATCTGTCAAAATAAGCTAAATATATAAAAATTCCCCCAAGCCTTCTCTCTCATTCTCTGAAAACAAACTTTCATGCTGAACTCACTAAGACAGTTCAAGCATAATGAACCAAGAGTGCAAACACTGTCCTGGTCTCTGGCCTCCTGAAAGCAAAGGCACAGCCCAGAGGCTACAGTATAGCACAGATCATTGTCCATGCCTTCTGTCCCAGATGAAAATCCACAAACCTGAAAAGGTACGATCTATCTGAAGTTCCTAACACAAAGCCCTCAGCTCTCAGGCTCTGATTTACTATAGGCTTTTGATTCTGGTTCTCACTAAAAAAAAAAAAAAACTTGGCATAACTCCCACCTTTGTACTGAACAAATAAAACTGCAGTACAAGTAGCTGGGAACACTGAGACTGAGATGTGTGTGCTCACAGGCACACTCACATCACACACACAGACATGCATACACAAGGATATGTTCTTGACTGAACAACAACTATATCCATGCCTCTGAAGGGTATGCACACAGCGTACTCTCTCACACACACACACCCACATAAGCATGCACAGCAAGCATGCACACAAGGTGGTGTTCCCTATCAAACAATAAGCCTACTAGATCTGCAACCATGAGATAAAATTGCCAGAATTGTTAAAGATCTGTTCTCAAGTGATTCTGAATTATAGCTAGATGTGGACCAAGGAATACTATAAAATCCATTCAGGTACTAAAATTATTATTTAAATCACTGTAAAAGGTCTAGCTTACAATGTTTTATGGCTGCCCTTCCATACCTAACTTTTGAATAATTAAAATAAAAGGCTGGGCTCATCAATTATGTGGCAACAGCATTCAAGTAAATATGCTCATTTTTAGCTTTTTTCATTCTATTTTTGGCCTTTACATGTTAAAAAACTTGTGGAAGGCTTAGTGCCTGTAGCTCAAGTGGCTAAAGTGCCAGTCACATACACGAGAGCTGGCAGGTTCAAATCCAGCCGGGGCCCGCCAAACAACGACAGCTACAACCAAAAAATGGCCAGGTGTTGTGGCGGGTGCCTGTAGTCCTAGCTACTTGGGAGGCTGAGGCAAGAGAATCTCTTGAGCCCAGGAGTTGGAAGTTGCTGTGAGCTATGATGCTACAGCACTCTACCCAGGGCAACAGCTTGAGGCTCTGTCTCAAAAAAAAAAAAAAAAAAAAAAAAAAAAAAAACTTTGTGAAAAATACAAGTTTTCTTTCATAAACCAAAGAATTCGAAGGAAAAAAAAAAGAGCTAAAATTACATTTCAAACATTCACCTCAAACCTTCATAAATCCACAGAGCAAGTCACTATTCTATTATAACTTTAGTCCAGTAAGTGAATTAACTTATCTACATTTTTCTGAAGGCTGCAGAAATGCCTAATAATGGAGGGCCTGCTCTGCAGACTAGAGGCCTTCTTCTAAATCAGTTCTTATTCTCCATGCCCAAGTGCAGCTGAGCAGAACCACTGTCTGTCTTTTCTACAAGACCATCTTTCTCAGAAGAGGCACTGGGCTTACAGATAAAAATCAACACTGCCAGTTCCTAATTCTCTTACTTTGACAAACACTATTAGAGAGGTATGTTTTTGTTAGAAAAGTATGCAGATTCAAGGCAAAAAAAGATTGGAGGGAGAAAAAAATGCAGAAAAGTGTTTAATTACTGTACCCCCCCCCCAAAAAAAAATCTACAATTTTAAAATGTTATTAAAATCACAGTAGAACCTCTATAAATTGACTGCCCAAGGGACTGTAACAAACTGGGCAACAGACAGAGGTTGTCAACATAAAGAACTAGGCCCACTATACTAATACATACATGTAATGCATGTCTGTTCTATGAAAATGAGGTCAATTTAAGGAGGGGGTCAATATAAGGAGGTGGTCAACTGTGGAGGTTGTATTGTATTAAGAACTTCTTTAAGAATGAAGAACAATGAAACATGCCTTGCAGTCCCTGAGCTATGCTGTGTTGACCTTTTACCCTAGTGTATAAGAAATGCTGTTGAGTTACCTACTTCCCTGACTCACCTACACTTAATGAAGCTATCTAGCTTTTACTCCAAATTAAAATAAGATAAATTTTTTAAAGGAATGATGTTAAACTAGAACATCTACTTAGAACCAGTCAGCCTCACTCTTGCCCCATTCTCAGCCCAACCTAACAAATGCTCATCTAGTGCTCCATATATTATTGCTAAGAACTTACATTAAACAAAACAATAGTACATTCTTTATAAAAAAAAAAAATTCTGTAATATACAGGGGTATTGGTATACACTTTTATAGTGTCAACCCAAAAATACAGCCTTGAAAATTTTTATTAGAAGATTAAGTAAATCAATATAATCCCTACCACCACCATTATTATTTTTTTTTTTCCCCAAGACAGAGCCTCAAGCTCTTGCCCTGGTTAGAGTGCCATGGCATCACAGCTCATAGTAACCTCTAACCTCTAACTCCTGGGCTCAAGCAATTCTCCTGCCTCTGCCTCCCAAGTAGCTGGGACTACAGATGCCCGCCACAACGCCCGGCTATTTTTTTGGTTGCAGCCGTCATTGTCGTTTGGTGGGCCAGGGCTGGATTCGAACCTGCCAGCTCAGGTGTACGTGGCTGGCACCTTTAGCCGTAGGCGCTGAGCCACCATCATTACTTTTTAATGCTTGCCCAAAAAAGGCAAAATTTTCCAATGATTTTAAACATGATTATATGGACACATTTACTAAATGTCAATATTCTATACAACACATAAACTTAATGGAAGGAAACTTTCATGTCATCTGTTCCTATTAAACTACAAAGGGATAATTTCCATAAAGGCAGGGAAGGGTCCTTGAGTGAAAAGATAAGGGGAAAGTCTGTCTGTCCTGCAGGAAGAGGAGGCCTAATGGAGCAAGTCAGGCAGGCTGAGGGGGCCTTAGACCAGGTACAAGGTCAGTGCCCAAGAGGCAGAGGGCTGAACACCAATTCCCAGGAGCTAACAGCCAAGACTGACATAAGCCTAAAGCCTGTGGTACTGGCAAGATCCCACGGGAAGAGGCACAGGCCAGCAGCCAAGAGAAAAAGCCTGGTGGCAGAAGGGTGCAAAACCTGAAAAAACTAGCTTGAAGAAGGCTCACTATAAGGATCATGAAAAGTAAGATTATGAACTAAGTGACTGAGCACATTTTGTGTGGCTCCTGAAAGAGCTGGCAACAACAGAAAAACTTAAATGAGGAAAGCCTATTTCAAGTCAATATAAACAAGAACTTTCTAAGAACTAAAGCACCTCAACAGTAAAAAGGGTTGCTTTACCAACTGCTTCACTGGTGACACAAGAACAGTGTGTCACCAGTGAATTGGGTTGGTACTTACATTAAGCACACTTCGTTATCTAAATCTTTTCTATCCCTAAATGTGGATACACAGAGTTAACAACAAAGGGTATAGCATCATTCAAATCACTTGGTGCCTGAGTCTTAAGTGGCACATTTTATCTAAATGTGTTCAATTCCCTGGTTCCATTAATCAGCATTTGAACCACAAAAAAGTAGTTGTAGTGACTGAGGAAAGTTCAAGAAAGCAAAAAAAAGGAATAATGAATCTCATGTGGCCATCCCTAAGTGGTTTTATAAGTTTATGATAAAACAAGATAAATTACTTTCTGTCCACCCATGGATTTTAGAAAAGCACAACCTAAAAGAAAATGTTAACAGGCCTTTATTTTGAAGTCACTGGTAAGCTAAACTGAGGCAAACTTACGTGAAGTGACAGGGCAATCACACAGGCATACTGTTAAGTGCAAATAGGCACGTCATCAAGCAGCCTCCCAGCCTCCCACCACCACCAGTCCTGAAACTGTCCTGTCCCTGTTGCTGGCTGACACACTTCTCTGCAGGAGGTGCCAGCCCTTAGGGAGTGCAGTGTCAACAGTCATATCACCTCTCTCACTTTTACTTTTTTCCTAGAGAACCTTCATCTATATTTTGGCCCTTCTGCTAAGACAACTCTGTTGTCTCAGGTACACTATAGATTTCTCATAAAAACTATACCCCTGCCTCAATTTCTCAAGCTACAGAGAGCCTGCTTTGGGCTCAAGTCAGACTTCAGGGTCCTAACCATGTCAGCATAGGATCCATCACCATGTGGTTAACATTCTTTACATACTATCTCATTTTCATTGTCAATTTATTTGTATTTTAGATTAATTAGAGGGTACAAGAATTAAATTACAATGTTTGCATTTGTCAGATAGAATCCTTCTTATAATTGTGTCCCACCCCCAAGAGGTGTGCCATATACCCTAACATTGTGACCATTAAGTAGGAGCATACCCATTCCTCCCCTCTCCCTGCCCCCACCTTGAATTGATTTGAGCTTTTCTCTTATATGGGCATGTATTGGATTGTCTACTGGTTTCATGTTAATATTGAGTACAATGGATTCTTACTTGTGATTTTTTACTAAGAAGAATGCGTTCCAACTGCAACCAGGTTAATACAAAAGATGTAAAGTCTCCATCTTTTTTAATAATGGCTGAATAGTATTCCACGGTATCACAGTTTGTTAATCCTTTCCTGGGTTGTTGGGCATTTAAGTTGTTTCCACAGTTTGGTGACCGTAAATTGAGCAGCAATGAACAATCTAGTGTAAATGTCTTTATGATAAAATTATATTTTTTTCTTCTGGGTAGATGACCAGTAGTGGGCTTGTGGGATCAAGGATTTGAGGATTCTCCATATTTCCTTCCAAAGAGGTTGTATTAGTTTGCAGACCCAAGAATGAAATATTTTCTACTCTTTTCCTCAGATTCTGGGGGTATACTTTATATATTATACAGATATAGTTGTATTTTCAAAATAATTGTTAGCACATTCTATAAAGCACCGGGCTAAGGGGCTGCAGTGACATAGGCTGTCTAACCTACAGACAACAGGCAAAGGGAACACCAGTACGTCCAAGCTTCATGCAGCACAAGGGCTCTTCTCCATCGTTAGGAACATGTCCTCCATGTTCCCAATATGAGAACTCAGAACCACCATGCCAGAATAACTCCTATGTCTCCCTCAGCTTTCCCACAAGTGATTTTCTCGACATGAATTCCATTTCCTGAGCAGGCTGACCTGAGAGCTAGAGTCAGGAGTGTCCACTCTTCCCTGAGTTTGCATCTTCCAAAGAACCCAACAGCTGCTACCCCCAGAGGGTCTCTCTTTGCTGATCATTTTGCAGCATCTGTTCCTTGCTTAGTGATAAGCACCTATTTCAATATGGTCCTCTCAAATTTCTGTCCTCATGTGAAGGAACAGTCAGTCTTGCTATCTACATATCTGTCCTTGGTCTGCTCCCTCTGTGATCACCCAATACTGCTTAGGATGGGCCAGACTTTCTAGAGGCCAGGCATTAGGATATTACCTGCTATGAGAGCAGGTGCTCCCCTGCTCCTACTGTGAAACCACCACCTGTGCATCAGAACTACCCCATGTGCACTTTAGCCTCCCCGTCTTATTAGTCATCATCCTCATAAGTTAAACCTGTTTAATTCTTCCTCCCATTTCAAATGCCACCCCTTTTGGAAATGACCACAGGTAGGTTTAGACGACCAACACTTGCCACCTATGCGCCCTCCCCTCTTCTATGTCTTTCAGTACTGAAAATGGTGGTAAATTTAAAAACTATTTTTTCTTGGGATTCCTTACCCTTTGTTGAGGGCCAACCAAATGCACCTGCACAAGGTTTAGGAAGCTTTCCCTTTATAGTTCTGCTAACATTTCTCTAAATAGGCAGCATCCTCATCCTGCTCAACCTCTCAGCAGAACTCAGTACTGTCAGTAACAGCACTCAGAGCATCTCTAGCCCCACTGCACTATAACACTCCTGCTCTTCCTCAACCTGCCCAAGGGGCACTGTCTCCAGCCTTCTTAGCTCACCACACCCATTACCATGGCTCTCCCCAACCTCACACATAAACCAACGAAGGCCCAACCCAGGACTTACGTTGGCTCCTCACTCTGCTTCAATTTGTACATTCAACTATTTCACACCTCCATGCCTAAATCCTTGAAGGAGCCTCAAAAACTTGTGTCTGAAACAAGGGGCCAGGTGTGGTGGCTCACACCTATAATCCCAGCACTCTGGGAGGCCAAAGTGGGTGGACTGCTTGAGCTTAGGAGTTAAGACCAGCCTGAGCAAGAGCAAGACCCTGTCTCTAAAAATAGCCAGGCGTTGTTGAGGACACCTGTAGTCCCAGCTACTCGGGAGGCTGAGGCAAGAGAATTGCTTGAGCCCAAGAGTTTGAGGTTGCTGTAAGCTATGATGCCATGGAACTCAACCCCAGGGCAACTTGAGTAAGACTCCTACACAAAGAAAAAATACATATATATTGTGTGTGAAACTCTCCTACAAACCTGCCTCTCCTCCAATCATCTCTATCTCACTAATGGTGTCATCATCTGAAATGCTCAAGTCAAAAATATGGGAGCCATTTCCCCTGAATCTTTTATTAACTTAGCTTCCATGTCTACACATCAATACATCAATACCTGCTCATTCTACCTTCCCCCAATCTGTAAATCTACCTAGTACTCTACCTCCCACTACAGAGAGCTTAGCCCAATGGTCACAACCATGCCTTGCCTTACTACTACTGGGAGAGCTTCCTACCCCACCTCCCTTTATTTACCCCAAACCCCTCTGCAATACTGTGGCCCCAGCCAATGAAATGCACACCTGCGCACACTACTCCCCTGATTAAATCCCTTTAATAAGGCTATTTCCTTTATCTGGAAAAAGTGGGGGGAGATAAGAGTGAAAAGTTAAGATGGTGAGACATTAGACTTCTCCTTGAGATCATGAGCTAGACAAGAACAGTCATCATCATCATCATATCTCTTATTAAATGCTGCACTTTGAGTCACAGCCAGTTCAGTAGATGATGAGGGTGAAAAAGGAAGATACTGAACTACAGATGATATAATCACCCCCAAAATAGACAAATTGATTATGAAAATTATTAAGAATTGAGCAAAGAAAATTAACTTACAAAAACAGTTTGCACGCTATACACAAACAGAAAATACAATTTAAGAAAATGTGAACTTGAAAATAGCACCCTAAGGCATGGTGCCCATAGCACATGCCAGCCATATGCACCAAGGGTGGTGGGTTTGAACCTGGCCTGGGCCAGCTACACAATGACAACTCCAACAACAACAACAACAACAACAACAAAATAGCTGGGCGTCGTGATGAGTGCCTGTAGTCCTAGCTACTTGGGAAGTTGAGGCAAAAGGATTGCTTAAGCCCAAGAGTTTGAGGTTGCTGTGAGCTGTGATGCTACAGCACTCTACCGAGGGCAACATAGTGAGACTCTATCTTAAAAAAAAAAAAAAGAAAAGAAAAAAGCACCCTAAAATAAAATACTAATGTTTAGCAATATATCTAACAAAAGATCTATTAAATCTTTATGAAGAAAATTAAAATTTACTGAAAGACATTCAAGACAACTCAAATCAATAGAGAAATACAACATTTTCTTGAGTACATTCAACATTAAAAATATTTTTCTCTCCATACTGATCTATAGAGTCAATAAAATTCTAACCAAAATCTCCAGGATCACAAAATGTATATAAAAGTGAAAAGGATCAAAAATAGATTTGATCGCTTACAGAAGTACAGGGTGGCCATAAAGTTCATGAGCAACTACCTTTTGCACACAAACTTTATGGCCACATTGTATAATGTGGGCAGACATGCTCCAAACAGATAGCAAGTATTGCAGGCTATGGTAATTGGGATGGTGTAATAATGGCATTAGGATAATCAGAAATTCAACAGAACTAAGCCCAGAAACAAACCCATCTGTACAGAGACTTGACTTTTGACAGAATAGCATAGCCTATTCAATAAACAATGCTAAGACAACAAGTAACCAACATGGGTAAATAAGAACCTGAATTCTTGGCTCGGCACCTATAGCTCAAGCGGCTAAAGCGCCAAGCCACATACATCAGAGCTGGCAGGTTCAAATCTAGCCTGGGCCTGCCAAACAACAAGGACAACTACAACCAAAAAATAGCTGGGCACTGTGGTGGGCACCTATAGTCCCAGCTGCTTGGGAAGCTGAGGCAGGAGAATCACTTGAGCCCAGGAGTTGGAGGTTGCTGTGAGCTATGATGCCATGGCACTCTACCCAGGGTGACAGCTTGAGACTCTGTCTCAAAAAAAAAAAAAAAAAAAAGAGAGAACCTGAATTCCCCTATTTACCACATAAATAAAATTCAATGTCAGATAATTTAAAAGACAAAACCATCAATAAAACTTTTAGAAGACAAAATATGTTTATCACCTCAGAATCCTTACTTTGTATTTTCTTTTGTCCTTCTCAGGAACACTTTAAAACATACACAAGAGAAAAGGAAACTGTAAATGAGGCACGTGTATCCATCACTCACCTTCAAAATGTGTCATGTGCATTTCTACCCTTCCTTTCCCACTACTATATTATTGTGAAGCAATAGGACTTCTTAACAGTATAAACAAAAAAGGAAAAAAATTATGTATTTGAATTAAAACTAAGAACTTTGATAGCAAAATGCATCACAAAGAAAGAAAAATACAAACAGCAAATTGGGAGATCTTATTTGCTGCCCATATATCTGACAGAATACTAGTATCCAATATACAGAGTGGACATAAAGTTCACGTGCAAAAATAGTAAAATTGTAAACTATTTTAAATAAATTTTAAAATTTGTTTAATTTAAAAATTAAAAGAAATTTTAATTCTAAACCCCCAGAAAGCACTTTGTGGCTCAGTATTCCAGGACTCCTAGGGAGCGAGGTCCCCCTTCTCTGGTGTTTCTGGCCTTTTCTTCAAAGGCCTCATTTCACAACCCTTTGGACTTCCTTCCTTTCTTTCTAAGAGTCCCTCTAAGGAGGGTTAGGTCTTTCTCTTCATGAGTAGTCTGGATTACACAGAATCTTGTTCATATGCCCTTGCATCAGGATCAGGCCCACAGGGCTGTGCTCAGAGCAGTGTAACAGAGTTCAGAACCCTGAAGTTGGCAAAGGTGAATGGCCTTATCCAGGGAGTGAAAGAAGAAATCCAGTTCTCTTGGGGGGAGGTATCCTTACCTGAATACCCTCTTCCCCCAGCACTAGGATTGGGAGGCATGCTTCGAGGGTGGGCTTTATTCTCTGGAGTCCCCAAAAGAGCAAAGACCAGAGCTGGCATGCCTCTCACTATGAATAACCCTTAACAATGCCAAGGAGAGCAGAGCAGTCACCATCCTTCTGTTTGCCTCACCACCACCACCTCCTTAGGGTCATCTCATGTTTCGTTTTCTCTCTGCAGAGATGGCAGATACTAAGGAAATAGAGGGATGACTTGTCAGATCCTGTTTATGTGAAGTGGGAGAAAGCAAGGGCTGTCTGCAGACACCCCAACCAAGGGCTGCCAAATAAAGTACCCCTTCCCATTAGCTGGATTCAATTACAATGTACCATTTGACATCAGCACTTGTTCCCAGATCTCCAAAACCAGGAATTGTTCTAGTCAAACTGGAAATTTGTATGAGTGGGGGCGAGTTAAAAATCTGTTCAGCTGTTATTAAACTGTCATTTCTCCCACTGAATGAATCAACACACACATGTACACAAAACACTACAGAAACGCACGCAAACAACATGAACAAACATTTGACAATGGAAAAAACACTACTGGATCATAAATACACTTAAAGATTCTCAACCTCATTAATAATCAGAGAAGTGCAAACTGAAATTATTCTAAGATATAATTTCACAATCATTAAATGAAGAAAGAACATGGAACAAATTAGGAGTCTTCTTCTTATACTGGGAGAATAAACTATTGCATAATAAATTAGAGGGAAGAGCAGGACTTATCCTGGAGCTGTCTGGAATGCCAGTCCTGCACACACTCAACAGGATCCATAATGGCAAATAGCTAGAAACAGCCCAATGTTCCTTCAACAATAGAACAGATAAGTATATATTAATACAATGCTCCACAAAATAAAAATGGACTACATCATTGTTCATTGATGAATCTAATAATATAACACTGAGTTAAAAAGTCAGAATAATATTTGCTATATGATTTCACTTAATGACAAATGAAACTCTTCAGTATCCAAGGATGTGGACATGTCTCTGATTAACAAATTTCCTTAACTTAAAATATTCTAAGCGTTAGACAAAGTTTCAATTCTTTACCCTATTACATATCTAAGAATCTTTAAACTCACCTATAACCTATAAGCACCCTCCCCCAGATGTCCCATCTTTTCAGGCCAAACCCATGTACACCTTTCATATATTTATTTGTAATTTTATGTGTAATTTCTGTCTTCCTGAAATATGTAAAACCAAACTGTAACCCAAGCACCAAGGACCACTTGCTCAAGGCTTCTTGGGTGTGGTTCTCTGGACCATGGGGCCACATACTCAGCTCAGAATACACCTCTTTAAATTATTTTATAGAGTTTGGGTTCTTTGATGTTGCCAGGTACATGGGAGACACAGCAGACATGATCTGGTCCCATAACTTCCTACCTTAACTGATGGAACAACATTTAGCTATTCTCCCTTCCAATGCCCTGCACCCCCTGTTCTACAAGTATACATACAAGAATGAAGATAACAAATAAGGGCAAGTTCCCTCAGACCTTACATTCTTAGGAGTGGAAGAAGATGAAGAAAAGCAGTCCACTCAATGTGCAGAGAATTAAAGGCAGATGGTGTGACTGAGAACAGCCTAATGTTAAGTCAGGATCACTAGTGAAGAAAGGCCTTGGAGAAGGATATTATAGCCTGGCTCTCACAAATCAGAATGACCCAAACAGAGCTGGCCAGGTAAAGGAGCCTGCTAAGCACAACAGCCAGTGCAAAGGCTCCAAGGCAGAAGCCAGCTCAGTTCATTCAAGGCAAGAAAGGTTAGGCTCATGAGTGGAGAGCAGTTGGTCCAGAAGTAGGCAGGAGCTTGATTACAGGGCTTTAGCAGGGTAACAAGATGGGAATTTATTCCAAATGTGAGGGGAAACCAATGGGGAATTCTAAGTATGAGAGTAGCACGGTCCAATTTACATTTTACTCCATTTGCTATTAGGAAAAAAAAATGTAAGGGAGCATGAAAGAAACCAGGTGCCCCACTGGGAGCCTGCTACCACCTACTACCACCGGAATGCGGAGGTTGGGACAGGAGAGATAGCCAAGCAGCTCTAGCCTCCTCCCACACCTATCTCCAGGCTCCTGCTGCCCCTTCTTCCTTTATCACACAGTATCAATGCTGGTCGCACTTCCTCATCTACCACTCACCCACCCACAGCCAGTGCCACATCTCTGATCTCTGCCTCTCCAGTGCCTAGCACTCAGCAGACACTATGCTTGAATAAACAAAGGAATGCTATCACAATTCTTAAGGACATTTTCAACCTTGGAAATAATCTTCTAAACAAATAAAAGTCTATTTACCATAAGAATCTCCTGAACATGCCTTTTCTTGTTAAGCTTATATGAAGCAAACGTAATTTAAACCAGAGTGTGGGTCTATTTCTCATCCTTCTATGGCTCTGGACCTTTATAAAAACAAATTTGATTCAATAAAGAGGACGATACTTATGGCTTACTGCTTAATAGCCTCCAAGCAAACTTCAGCCTAATAGCTTATAAATATTTTTTATTCCCAAATTTCAAATATCTGAATTAAATTTGGGCTTTTGTCAGAAAACAAACAAAAAAAGAACCCACAACAAAAGAGAAGCCACTAATCCACTGATCTTATGAAATCTCTTCTAAGACCTTCTATGTCCTCAGGGAATTCTGTATTTAGAAAATGACACCTCAGAGACACCAAGATATCAGTATCATCTTCATGACCTCATATCATTCTTCTTCACACTAAGAAATCTGTAAGACTTCTCTAAATCTTCAATATTTTCAGGGATCACTACTAAATCCACCCAGAAAGTCTAACTATATTTATTTGGATAACTGTAGAAAACCACATTTCAAAACAATAAACCTACAAGATCACGTGATGACTATTTCAACCTCTTTGGATTACTGCATGGTCAATGTTGATCACAGAGAGGCCTTTATTTACTTACCTAAGTAATGTGGTGGATGAAATGACATAGGCTTACTAGTCGCTGAATAATATCCAATTGCTCTCTTAAATCGAATAACTTTGTCATCTGTTCTAGACTGAAATAAATGTAGGAAAACCTTTTGTAAATTAGTATGCCACTGGTCATGTGTATTAACATATTTTTATTATTCAGCACATGTATAATAATCTGTAAATTTTCAACTTAGATAAGAATTTAGAATGACATTAAAACCTACAGGGAAAATCAGGAGATTATTATTGAAGGATCAAACCAAACATTAATTTTTTTAAAGCAATAAACTAAAATAGCAGAATTCTGAAGCGATAGTCAGAACCTGGGTTCTAACTCTAGAACTTCTTTGATTTCCACTCTGCTGGACCTCTGATGCTGCCCAGAAAGGTTTTACAAGTCACCTGCACCAAGTGGAACAGATGGCAGTAAAAAGATTGGGATATGCTTACCTAGGAGTTTCAGTTTGAGACAGAAAAAAAGAGTTCCACAAACCTTCACCTATTCTACTAATGCTGATTTGTTTGCACATCTTACTTCAAGGGAAAAAACAAAGAAAGTCTCTAACCATCACCTGAAGGGAAGAGACAAATCAGAAATTCTTAATACTACTTGACTGATTTGATACGGTTTATTTTCTGAAAACTGTGAAATATAGACCCTATTATAAATTACCATAGAGAAGTCAGGGGCAACAGAGACCACAGTGACTATCTACTTTAAACCTCTTCCTTCTGTTCAGGCTGGGAGTGAGCTGGAAAAGCTGGGTGAAGTGGCTGACATCACACAACTGACAGGCAGCATAGCCAAGTAACCTTAGCGTCCTGGCTAAGGGCTTCTTCCCAGTGGCC
The DNA here is from genome assembly GCA_963574355.1 of Loris lydekkerianus. Taxonomy (NCBI): domain Eukaryota; kingdom Metazoa; phylum Chordata; class Mammalia; order Primates; family Lorisidae; genus Loris; species Loris lydekkerianus. Next base: position 22,093 of record CAUYPK010060911.1, read on the forward strand.
TGACAGGTTGAGCAAGAGCTCCCAGACCATCCCGTCAACTTGGACCTCTCAAGCCCCTTTCTTTCAAACCTGGCCATACCACTAGGAAAAGTCCTATCCTGTTAATCCCGCCAATTTGTATTTGTTTTACCTGTGAATGCTGGAAAACATCTTTAGCTATGGCATCCAAGTCAGAGGTGTCCTGAATGTTGCGGACGTAGTCAGCAACTGCTTTGATCACTACGTCACAAGGTGGCAAGACCAGCTGGTGGGCCCGGACCTGAGAAAATAAATGCATGTGTCAACAGTGGGCAGTTAGCACCCAGAACCATGCTAATCTGAATGCAGTACTGAGAAATTACAACACAGAGCTACCTTCTACAATCCTATCAGATCTCCTATCTATGAGATCTTGGCCCTAAGATGTCCCTAAGTCTTTCATGTTTTAAAGTGCCAAAACTGAGTTTTCCTTCCACTTGATCAAAGATAACTCAGTTACTTAAACCACGTTAGGTTAAAAAAACATCTGACAGCCTTTCACTACTTCTTAAGAAGTCTGAGACCTGCTTATGACTAATTCCAAGCCCAGGGACCTGCACACTATAACAAGCAAAGCACATGGCAGCCCACAAAGAAGCCCCTGAGCCACCATTCACTCCCTTTCTTTCAACACCAACAAACAGAAAGGCTTAGAGTGGCTTGACCTTTAGGTTTGAGCTCAAGGCGTCCTGAAACTGTAAGTGTAAATACAGTTACCAAGTACTTAAGTCCACCATAAAAGGCCAACTTTAGCTCTAGAGAAAAATAAAATCATTGCTCATTGAAGGGCATGTTTGATGCAAGAGTGACAAAGATTGAAAAATAAAGTGTGGAACTATCTCATTATCCAGCTTGGCACCTGTAGCTCAGTGGTTAGGGTGCTGGCCACATAAACCAAGGCTGGCCCAGGCCTGCTAAACAATGACAACTGTAACAAAAAAATAACCTGGTGTTGTGGTGGGAGCCTATAGTCCCAGCTACTCGGAGGCTGAGGCAAGAGAATGGCTTAAACCCAAGAGTTTGAGGTTGCTATACGCTGTGATGCCATGGTACTCTACCGAGACTGTCTCAAAAAAGAGAACTATCTCATTACCCCAAAATAGCTGATAACCAGAAAAGAGTAAGTAGAGGGTAACATCTACCAAGGGCTTTGTGGTATCCAGAATAACATGCCCTACTCTTTAGAACCTGTGACTATGCTTCTTATGTGTCAAGATGGAACTAAAGTGGCCAGTAAGCCCACCTTAAAACAAAAACGCTGTCCAGAATTATTCAGATGTGTCCACTGCAATCACAGGGTCCTCTACATGTGGAGAAAGAAAGCAGGGCACTTTAATGCAGATTGATGTAGAACAAGGTCTTGATGGCCACTACTGGCTCTGCTGATGCAGGCTTTGGGGAGCTGCCAGAGGTTGGAAAGGGCCAGGGAGCACCCTCCCATGGGCCTGCAGAGAGATTTGCCCTTTCCTCACCATGATTTTAACTGTTGGACCACTGAGACTTCTGACCTCTGACATTAAGACAATAAATGTGTTGTTTTAAGCAAAAGAAAAAGAGGGTGAGAGAGATAGCAAAATTCAGCCCAAGCTCTAGGAAAAATATATATTTATACTGTTAAGCTATTATTATGCAAAAGTTTCCAGATGCACAAGACTTACATTAAATTGCTTCCTAAAAAAAGCAATTATTTTTTTCATAAAAACAATTTTTTTCCCTGTTTGAATAGGTGTTCTTCACTTCCAGGGAACCACTTCATTGTTAGCATTTGATGAAGTTAAAACTGCATTTTTACAGCTTCTAGAACACTACTAAATTGATATTTACACTGTCAAGTGATTATCATGCAAAAATTTCCAGATGCACAAGACTTACATTAAAAAAGCAATTGTTTTTTCATAAAAACAATTTTTTCCCTGTTTGAATAGGTGGTTCTTCACTTCCAGGGAACCGCTTCTATGTTAACATTTGATGAAGCTAAAACTGCATTTTTACAGCCTCTAGAACACTACTAAATTGTGTGCTGATGTGGACCATAAGCACCTTCCCAGACTACATTCCTTTTCTGTGAAAGTAGAAGCTACTGCCAAACAGACTCCAGAGAGAAGGAACATGTGGGAAAGTGCACTAGGTCAGCCCAGGTAAGAATAGAAGCTGCCACTCACTCCCCACCTTCAAGAGGATGCTTTAATAATCCCACTGTGGGCAAGTAAGAGAGCCTGTGGGACAGCTGAGGAGTGGAGACAGAGACCCTGAGCCGTGCTACACTTAAGTCATTCTCAGACTCCAGCTAGAAAATAAACGTTGGGCATATGGGGAAGGAATGGCCAGCTCTAAGGAGGGACCGTTGGCCAGGACCTCAATCTCCTTATTTGTATGTTAGTTTGGGGCAAGTAAATCACTCAAGGTTTGATGATCTACAAGCTAATGACTACCATGTTATACACTGCATACAGTATCTGATATGCTTGGTCATTTTAAGTGGGTTTATATACAAAATGAAAAAAAAAATGACAGTTAACATGGCAAGAACAGAATTTACTGGTCAAAATTTGAAATAGACTTTCCCCCAGGGAAGGGTGCATGGATGGCCTTTCCTCTCCAGGCAGACGTGCAGCCCATAGCCGGGATTTACACCCATGACATAAGTGACTGGACAACGCTGCTTAACTCCCATCCTGCTTCAAAGTAAAAATGACATAATTTGCTGCTTTTATTCCTATGGATGTGGACAAGGACCAAAATGTCCACAATGAACAAATGCTATAATTAAACTGTTCCCCAAATCCTTCTGAGTGGCTGAATAACACCAAAGATATTACCTCTGATTTAACAGTGAAAACATTGGCTCTTGACAATTTGCTGACTACATGGCCACTCTCCACCACCTGCTTCTCAGGCAGCTCCAAGCCTCTGTGGAATCGGCTTGCTTCCCTCCAGGCTAGTTCCTAATCTAGCCTTCTAAATCCAATTCTGAATGAGCTCTCTGACGTCTTCCATAATCCTGAGGGTCAAGACCTGGCCTGCGTTTGTTGTCTGAATGCAGAAGGTCTCTGAGGCACTATCCTAAGGGCCTGGTCCCAATAGCAAACCCCACCCCACTCAAGAAAGCAGTGAGGTGACAGAAAGATTCAACACCACAGGCCATGTGGAAGGATTTCACTGCATGTGCCACATTTTAAATTGAAGAAAATAGCACATAAATTAACTTTTAATATATATATAGTATCATGTCAAAATATTTAAGAAGTTTCAAAAGGATTTACCCTAGAATTCCCTTCAGTAGCAAGATTCCTTGGTACTTTTAAACATATATTTACAAACATCCAATCTATACATGTTTATAGACATATATATACATAACATATAGATGAAGATATTTATCAATATACTTTCAACTGGGATAAAAACACAACAAGACTTGCTTACTCACAAAACGTGTCATCAGCTCTGCTGCTAAACTTTCCCTAAGATTTCTAAAATAGAATGTGGTTCATCTCATAATAGCAGTAACTACACAGGAAGTGTTAAGTAATCTGACGTTGCCTATTCATAAAACCCCGACCCTTTAATACAGTTCCTATGGGTCACGATCCACAGGTTGAGAATCGCTGGCTCGGAGACAGGCTACCAAATATTGTCAATAAAAGTCCCATTTCCTCCTCTTTTTTCTTTAATCAGTTCTTTTAATTTTTTCCCCAAAACTTAATATTGGAAAAAAACAAAAGTTAAATAAATTGCATGACATCTAAAGTTAGAAACATATGTACTTTGTATCATTTCTAAATATAGTAACTAAACTCTGTTTAATTAGAAAGCAAATGTTTATATATAATTGCCTTTTCCATGGTACTTAGCAGCGATTTCACAAATAGATACTTGCTTTATAAAAAAAAAAAAAAATTAAGGGCTGGAAAAGACCTCAAAAAGATTTAGCACTCCACTCAATGCTTCTCGGCAGAATCTATAAATAAATGAATACTGTTTGAGTAGAAATTGATGGTAATTACCTCTGTGCAAAAATGTCCTCTTCTGTGAAAAAATCTTTTAGCATGATATTTCCCCCAATCTCCTAACTATTTCCTACTAACAGATTTGTACTACAATCTTATACACATCCTTGACAGATAGGTAAAACAAGGTAGGCCTTGCTGAATGCAAGATGCTACACAACCTGACCTATATGAGAATGCTATACAGGCCTCATATCATCTCTGATCACATCTGTAAGTAATGATCCCTCCCTTGTCATCCAGGATAACCTCTTATCCTTTGGTCACTTTTTGGCAACCTTCAATTTGATTTTTTTTTTAATCCTCCAGGAGGCTATGGCCCTGAAGTTGGGTTGGTGGCATAGGCGCCCAGCTGGACACACTCCCAGGCCTGGTTCCTGAACCGGCAGCTCCAGGAACACCAGCAGCACATCTGCCACAGCCACAAGATGTGAGGCTTCAGCCCCATCTTTAGTCAGCTGTGCACAACAACCAGAGCCAAATTTTGGAATAAGCATCAGGTATTCTCACTGATGATTTCTTATTCTAACACTGACAGGCCAGTGTTAGAGGTAGATAAGACCTAAAGATGATAGCACAGGATGGCATTCACAATGCAAGAAATACAAGGTCCATGGAAACTATACATCCTTTAAGAGAACTCTGACAAGGAGCCTTCACTATAACCACTCACTGGCTACTCCAGGCAGAAAAGACCTTTAAATCTTGAGCAAATGATTTCAGTGAATTATTTCAGCCACTTAAAGGGCACCTTAAGGAAGCTAAGAAACAACTACACTATAACAACATTTGAAACCCAAAGAAAACAATCTAGGACTTTCTGTTTCCTGAAGGGAAAATAATAAATAATTTAGCCCCTGCTAAAGAAGCATTTATTTATTTAGTTTTCTAGCATTTTATTGCTTAAAATTCTATAGTCTCATTGTTGGTTTTATGTTTTAAATTAAACACTTTTCTACAGCTTTGAGTTCATTCAAATGAAGTCACTATGTTATACCCCAAATGTTAAATAAAGCCCCATCATGCCACAATACTCAAGGATTAAATTAAAACGCAAGGTTCTTTTTCATGTAATATGTTGATTTAAAACTTTAAAACTTTTGGGCAGTGCCTGTGGCTCAGTGGGTAGGGCGCCGGCCCCATATACGGATGGTGGTGGGTTCAAACGGGGTCCCAGCTGGCTAAAACAGCAGTAGCAACTGCAACAAAAATAACTGGGTTTTGTGGCAGGAGTCTGTAGTCCCAGCTGCTCAGGAGGCTGAGGCAGGAGAATCACTTAAGCACAAGAGTTGGAGGTTGCTGTGAGCTGGTACACCAAGGCACCCTACCGAGGGCAACAGAGTGAGACTCTTGTCTAAAAAAAAAAAAAAAAAAAAAACTCTAAAACTTTCTAAAATATATCACCAGAAAGGATAATTATGGGGTCTTAACCTTCACATGATGGAACTAAAATTGTTCTGCATACAAGTGACATGGCAAGTGTCCTTCCCTTCTTTTCTTGCCCTGGGTACCTGCTTCTGCCTTGCCTACCACTCATGGTGGAGAGGGAAGCTGCATCCCACTGAGATGTGGGAGGAATACTGACATGGGATTTTTGATACATCATGCATTAACATTTTGTTTCATACATGAAAACTGAAATTTTGTTTTAACTAGTCACTTCCTTCATGAGGTTAAGTCATCATATCACATTCTGTTTTTGTATAGACCCTGCCCCAATTGTGTGTGTCTCAATACCCCCATTCAAACCTTTTTTTCTTAAATTTTAGGTTAAATGAAGTTACAATGAATTATATTGTTTGCATTTGTTAAGTAAAGCCCCTAATTGTGTCCCCCTCCAAGAGGTGTGCCATACACCCTAACACTGTGCCCATTAAGTTGGAGCACCCCCCCCCCCCCACCGTGAACTGATCTGAGTTTTCCTCTTATGTAGGCCATGTATTAGACCGCCTACTGGCTTCATATTAGAATTGAGTACATTGAATTCCTGCTTCTCCATCCTTGTGAAAAAATCATTTTATCATAAGAACATTTGCATTAGACTGTTTACTGCAGTTCAATTTACAATCACCAAAAATGTAGAAACAACCTAATGCCCACCAACCCAGAAATAAATCAAGAAGCTGTGGTATATTTACACCATGGAATAAATACTATTCAGCCCTTAGAAAAGATGGAGACTTTACATCTTTTGTACTAACCTGGATAGAGTTAGAAGATTTTTTGTTTTTTTAAGAAAAAGAAAATGAGCATTTTCCAAATTAATAGGTGTTTTATTTTTATGTTAGACAGCACTTTTCCCTATTTTAAGAATATTCTTGTTCAAAATTTTTCTTTGCTTTGGTTCCTTTTTCCCAACTATTAGTATCAGCTTTTTTTTCTATGTAGATCACCTTGCAATTGTGCACTCACAAGAAATGGAATCTATCTTTTTTCCTTCAGCGACCTTCACTATGGGAACAGGGACCATCATGTACATCTAACACAGCACTTTCAAGGAAAAAAAAACTTCAGCATTATTACGTTGACCACCAGACTGGGATAAACACATTTATATACACTAGCTTCTTAACACAAAGAGCTAGGTTCCCTCATCCAAAGAAACTATGTTAAGAGACAAACTCCACTGGAGATGTCTGTGCACATGTAAAAGGCATAAATAATAAAGCTTTTATGTATTCTTTAAATAGTCTTCATCTTATGCATTTCTCCTCACACAGAATATATGATTTTTAGCTATTTGAATCTTTTCCTTTTGGCAGAAATTTGAAATCCTTCAATGTCCAGGAAACTAAGGTCACAAATTGTTTGAGACTCTGCAATTATACTCATTGTTGCTCACCAGACCCTATGTGAGTATGCTGGGCATTGGGAATGAAGTATGTGGAAAGTACCTTGGTAATAACAATTTATTATAAACCAATTTTTCCCCAATCTGTATAAGTAATCTAAAGTCCCATTAGAGATGGTACTTCAGTAAAAATATTTCTAACGTCAATTTTTAAATGATGTCTAAAACTGGATGTAGAGTAAGGGAAGATGAATACATTTAGCTGGACTAATTTTAACTACTGATTTATGGTAAATAATGTAATTTGTGACTGAAAATGTTTTATTTATAAAGATGTTGAGAAAATGTAACAATGTTAGAAATACAAATACTTTTGAAAAGCAAAGTTAAAGTATTTGTATATTATATGAAATTTCAGTATTGCTACTTTAATTAGTCTGCATGATTTTAAGGTGCTAAAATAAATCTTAACTAAACGAAAGTAAAAGACCAAAAAGTCTCTTACTAACGTTCCCTAAGCTGTTTCCAAACTTCACATGAATAATAAATATCACACACATTTCTGCAAGTACTATGCTTGTTTCATTTTTTATCTTATCATCTAAAGACTACTCAAATACGATGTTACTGACAAAGGGAATACAAGAGCTGTCTGGAAAGTATCCAGACATGTAATAGAAAAAATAGAGGACAGGTACAGTGGCTCATGCCTATAATCCTAGCACTCTGGGAGTCCAAGGCAGGGGGATACCTTGAGCTCAGGAGTTTGAGACCAGCCTGAGTGAGGCGTTGTCTCTACTAAAAATAGAAAAACTAGCAGGCACTGTATTAGGCACTTATAGTCCCAGCTACTTGAGAGGCTGAGGCAACAGGATCACTTGAGTCCAAGAATTTGAGGTTGCTGGAAGCTATGATGCTATGGTACTCTACTCAGGACAACAGAGTGAGACTTTGTCTCAGAAAAAAAGAAAGAAAAATAGAGAATCTACTTGATTCTTTCTGGACAACTCTTACATGTACCCATTTAAAATCAATTACCAAGAAAACAATAAAATAGTACAGAACTCCAAACCACAATAGTACAGAACTCCAAACCACAGTCTCTGACTTCCACATGCTGATCATCTGTGTACATCTGACATGATTTCCAAAATCCTCTCTATCACTGTATCTCTGTGGGATTTAAAGCTAATTAAATATATCATACAAAACTGTGATTAAATACATTGAGACTATTGGTGCCACTGCTCACAAAGTGTTTCTTGGCTCCTCATTTAAATGCAAGTAAATGTAAACCCATAATATCACTGCTGAAGCGGAAGAACAGATTCGCTTCATTACCATTGGGAAATAGCAAAATGCAAAGATTATAAACACTATGTGTTCCGGCAATTTTAAGGATTAGAAGTGGAAGCTGAATTCAGTCAATATTCATAATTATGAGGCCAGGCCTGTGAGTCATGCCTGTGATCCTAGGATTCTGAGAAGTCAAGGCAGGTAGATTGCTTGAGGTCAACAGTTCAAGACCAACCTGAGCAAAATAGCAAGATCCCATCACTACAAAAACTAGAGAATTAGCCAGGCATGATGGCCTGGGCCTGTAGTCCCAGCTATTCGGGAGGCTGAGGCAGAAGGATCAATTGAACTCAGGAGTTCAAGAATACAGTGAGCTATCACTGTGCCACTGTACTCCAGCCGAGGCAACAGAGCAAGACCCTGTCTCAAAAGGAAGGAAAAAAAAAATTCAATCATGGGTGGGTCATGTACTAGAAAACAGGAATATAGAACAACTCTCCAACTTCCCTGACTTCAAGAAGCCAACATTCTTGTTGGTGATAAAATTAAAAGGTTAGCCTCGTCCCCATGAGAGCCTACACAGTGGATCACGGGTCTGGGATGCTCAAGGGAGAAATGCTTCTGTGGTCATCTGTTGCAGTAGTGGATAGAACGTAAAGCATGGTCACCAAGAACCCGTCCTCACTACAATTCTTGGCTCCAGTAATCTATGTCTTAACAATAGATAACTTAATCGTGAAATGTACGCTGCATATCCAAGGTTCTTCTGAACCAAAACAGACAACAGAAAGGAAAACAATTAAACACTATAATTATTAAGCATGATGAATGGTTACTGCCTTCAAAATTTTTGAAAAGTTATCACATATATATTGTATTTATTTGCCTAAATAAAGCTACAAAAAGGCTGTGAAAATCCAACTAATGATAGGGCGGTGCCTGTGGCTCGGTGAATAGGGTGCCGGTCCCGTATACCAAGGGTGGCGGGTTAAAACCCGGCCCTAGCAAAACTGCAATAAAAAAATAGCCGGGTATTGTAGTGGGCACCTGTGGTGCAGGCTACTCGGGAGGCTGAAGCAAGAGAATCACCTAAGCCCAAGAGCTAGAGGTTGCTGTGAGCTGTGACACCACAGCACTCTACCAATGGCGATAAAGTGAGCCTCTGTTTCTAAAAAAAAAAAAAAAAAAATGCAACTAATGATAAATAATTGGCTGAATGTGATCCTGGCTCTACAGATGGAACCTACTACACAGATATACTAAAGTATTTAAAGGATTTAAGCTGAACAAAGAAAAGTTCTTCATCCCATTTTACAGGATGAAAAGGCAGGTAGGAAGGGAGAGGGAGCTAAGATGCCCCCATCAGAGCCTGGGCTCTGGGCTCCATTCTATGATGACAGGGTTTTTTAATAAAAAAGTACCATCATTCCAAGGAAGAAACTATACCATACTTTCTCCTCTTGAAGGAAAGAGCTGTCATTTATTTTAATAACTGTGAGTGCAGGTACTGCTTAAAGTATGCATTACTTCATTTAATCCTTACAACAATTCTAAGAGTAGTAACCATTAATATCTCCACTTCACAGAGGAGCTCACTAAGTACTTGCCTGAGCCAACTAGGTGAGTAGCTGAGTGGGCTCTCCACGCTGTGGTCTTTTTATCTTTCACTCTAAATTGCACCCTTTTTCAGTGTTGAAGTGTTTAATGAAAAGATGGTACATGATGAATTCCTTTTACTTCCAATATTTTTATTTAGAAAAATTAAGAGTTGGCAGCATAATACCTATCTTCTCAAGTTTTTATTGTTTTTTTTTTTTTTTTTGCTTTTTTTAAACAGATTGATGGAGTCCAAACCACTATGGTAGGATGAAAGGTGCCACTAAGGATTCTAAACAGGGGAATTATGAGATCCGGCCTAAGTTTAGACAGATCATTTTGTTAGCTGAAGATGATTAGGAGAAAAGACTGGCAAAGAGGGTAGGTACATGGTTCCAACATAAATGCAAGGGAGCAGTGACCAAAGTAGAAGTAAGGAGAGGGAGCAGTAACTCAGGTAATATCAGAGAAGATACAGGAGTGAGGAAGAATTGAAGATGACTCCCAACTTCTATACTGATGAATGCTGGGGACAATGATATCACTAGCTGGGAAATACAAGATGGGAGGATAAACCAACCTAGAGATGATGATGAAATACTGTATATACGCGAGTATAAGCCGAGTTTTTTCGGCACAAAATTTGTGGTGAAAAACCCGAACTCGGCACAAATTTTGTGCTGAAAAAACTCGGCTTATACTCAAGTATATACAGTATTTAAATTAGAAATGTCAGGCCCATCAGGGTGGCTCACGCCTGTAATCCTAGCCCTCTGGAAGGCCAACTGTGTCCAGGAGTTAAAGACTAGTCTGAGCAAGAGTGAGACCTCATCTCTACTAAAAATAGAAAAAACTAGCCAGGCCTGGTGGTCTACACTTGTTGTCCCAGCTACTTGGGTGGCTGAGGCAAGAGGATCACTTTATCCCAGGACTTTGAGGGTGCTATGAGCTATGACATCACAGACCTCTAGCCTGGGGCAACAGAGTGAGACTCTATCTAAAAAAAAAAAAAAAAATTATAATTGTCAAATTTGATGGGCAGGTAAACATTCAAGTGGCAATAACCAGGTGGAAAGTCTGAGAAAGGGTCTTGACTGGAAAAATACATTTGATGGTAGCTGAGACTTCAGCACAGATCTTCTAGGAGAGTATAAGAGTCCCAGTGAGATGCAGATGGAACCTGTAGGAAGCAAAAGAGGAAGAGAAAAAAAGAATGCAGACACCAATTCAAGGGATGCCAGGCAGGAGGTCTGCACTGGAGAGAAGTGAGGCCAAAAACCACTGATGAGCACAAGTAATGGAGGCATCAGTGGTCTTAACAAAAGCAATACTTAGGCTTGGCACCTGTAGCACAGTGGTTTTGGTGCCAACCATATGCACCAAGGCTGGCAGGTTCAAACCCGAGGCCAGCAAAACATCAAATGCAACAAGAAAATAGTTGGGGGTTGTGGTGGGCGCCTGTAGTCCCAGCTACTTGGGAGGCTGAGGCAAGAGAATGGCTTAAGCCCAGGAGTTTGAGGTTGCTGTGAGCTGTGATGCCACTACACTCTACCAAGGGCGACATAGTGAGACTCTGTCTCAAAAATAAATAAATAAATAAATAAATAAATAAATAAATAAATAAATAGCAATCCTTGCATGGGAGATCAAGCTGTTGGGACACAGGACTACCCTTGGAAGATATATTGTGAGAAGGGGAAGAGAGAAGATGGTAGTCAGGAGAACATGGATGAGACCTGAACATATTTACAAACTGAGGACTAAGAGCCAAAAGGAAGAAAGAAATTAAAAGAGCCAGAGGCATTCAGTGACAAAGATTCAGGAATGATAGGAATACTCTGTGTCAGACTAGGAAAAAGGAAGTAAAAATGAGAAAATAAATGCATACTTAGAGAAAAAGATGTTGAGGAAGACAATGAACAAACGTATCAATATTCTGGCATAAAGAATCTGGTAGAAGAAAACAGTATAAAATGAATGGAGGCCAGGAAAAAAGTGAGAAGTACTGCAGGCAATCCAAGAGATACAGCTCACTGAATGAAGGAGCATAAAATGATACTGCTAATAGGGAGGACCTATCTGCAGTCACAGGCCAGCATTCTTCAGATCTGTTTTCTCAGATATTTCACAGGTAGTAAAATCCATCAAATTTTAAGCACACAATTCAATGAGTTCTGACAAATGCATGTATTAGTATAATCACAATAATTATCGAAAAACATAGATCCCCTGACCCCAGAGAGTCCCCTTCGACTCAGTCCTCCCAGGTGACCATGGGTCTGCTTTCCATTATTATAGTCCTGCCTTTGCTATAGTTTCATACAAATGTTATCAGATTCATTTCCTTTGAGTTTAACTGTTCACTTATCCATACAGGGGCGGATGGAAAGGCTTTTAGATACATACATATAGCAAGATCAGAAATATGTTTCTTTCACTGCTATTTTATCCATCCACCACTTGAAAGACATATAGGTTGTTTCCAGGTTGAAGATACAATGATTAAAGCTGCTAAGAACATCAGATACAAGTCTGTGTGTGAACATGGTCTTCTATCTCATGTGTAAATCCCTAGAAAAGAGATTGTTGAGTTATATAGTAAAGAATATGTTTAACTTTATAAGAAACTGCCAAACTATTTCAAAGTGACCTTTCTTTGGATTCTGCATGCCACAGCAAGATAGCTTCAACATCTTCCCCCAAATTTAGCATTGCCAAGGGTAGATGACCAGGCCCTTGGGAGGCCCTTTGCTCTTGATAATAATGGGGGTCAAAGGCTGCAGTAACAAGAGGAGAAAGGAGGGATTATTCAAGTTTAGAACATGAATGAAACCATTCTAAAAGATAAGACCCAGCATATGAGTCTGGGACAGAGGCTGCAGAAGCATAGATGAAAGACAACCAGAATTAAGAAAGACTAAAGACAATGCAACTCAACTGTCCAGTGGGTGACCTAAAACATAGCGAAGTCTAAGGACTGAAAAAGGCAGAAATGGGGACAAGATGACAAAAAGTAACTGTGAAGAACAGCTAAGAGTAGCACAAAGTGCTACTGAAATGTGCTATACTGAAGTGACTTGAATCTCACAGAGCTATCAAATGACACCATCGAGAAAAGAACCATCCACAGAACGAGAGAAAAATTTGTAAATTACCTATCTACTAAGAGAATTATATATATGTATACACACACAATTGTCCGAAACGTTGTCATACATAGGAAAAATTAATTTTTCATATTATTTTTATAGGTATATCAACATGTAGAGAACTGTTTTGTTAATATTTCATAAAATTCTGTAATGAATATTTTGTAAATAAAGGTACATTTAGGTACAATTTCCTATTTTCCCTATGTATGTGTGTATGGTGACCTTTGGGACACTCTGTATTACAACTCAATGATAAAAAGACAAATGATGACATTTTTAAAATGGGCAAAGGGTTTGAATAGACATTTATGCAAACAAGGTATAGAAAAGACCAATAAGCACAAGAAAAGATACTCAACATCATTAGTCATCAAAGAAATGCAAATAAAAACCAAAATGAGAAACCCCATTACACACAGCAGAATGGCTAAAATAATAAAAAGTGTTAACAAGGATATGGAGAAATCAGAACCTTCCCACACTGCTGGGGAGAATAAAAACTGTGCACTACTACGGAAAAGTTGATGGCTCCTCAAGAAGTTAAGCATAGAGTTACAATATGACCTAGCAATTTCACTCTTTAAGTATATACCCAAGAGAAATGAAAATATATACCCACAAAAAAAATTGTACACAAATGTTCACAGAGCATTACTTATAATTGCCAAAACGTGGAAAGAATTCAAATGTTCACCAACTAGTGGATGGATAAAGGAAAGGGATATTATTTGATCATAAAAAAGCATTTTTTTTTTTTTTTTTTTGAGACCTAGTCTCACTTTAACGCCCACACAAGAGTGCCATGGCGTAATAGCTCACAGCAACCTCAAATTCTTGGGCTCAAGTGATCCTCTTGCCTCAGCCTCCTGAGTAGCTAGGACTACAGGCGCCCATCACAACACCCAGCTATTTTTAGAGACAAGGTCTCACTCTGGCTCAGGCTTGTCTTGAACCCATGAGCTCGGGTAATTCACCCGCCTCTGCCTCCCAAGTGCTGGGATTATAGGTGTGAGCCACCGCGCCCACCTAAAAAAGAAAGAATTAATGATATGTGCTACAACATAGAAGGATCTTGAAAGCATGCTCATGGAAAAGAAGACAGACAAGAATATACATTATATGATTCTATTTACAAGAAATGTTCAGAACACGCAAATCCATAGATAGAAATTATACTAGTGGTTTCTAAGGGGCTGAGGAGGGACAAAAGGGGGGAGTGACTGCTAATGCACACATGGTTTTTTGTGGGAAGACAAAAATGTCTAAAATTTGATATTAATGATGGTTACATACTTCTGTAAATTCTAAAAACCAATGAAATGTATACTTTAAAGTGGTAGGTTTTATGGTACATGAGTTATATGAGAGCTGTCTATAGAGTACCCAGCCATGTATTATGAAAGAGACACATACATGGCTAGATACTTTCCAGACAGCCCTCACGCATCTCAATAAACCATTTGCCTAAAAGCAGGGTAAGGGAAAGGCTCACTCTAGAAGTGGCAGCAAGAGCCTGAACAAATCCACCATGTGACTTCACGGGAAACAAGGGAGAGTGAGATATGCCACTGCAGAAGGTCACAGAAACATGGCCTGGACATGAGTCTCAGTAAGGATGAAGATAGCTTGTACCAGAAGACAGAGGCAAGAGGGGAGAAAGATACAGAGTCTCGAAGACATAGCAAAGAATCAGGGAGAGAAAATGACCCTGGGACAAGGCCAGTGAGTAAGAAGAGGCAGAACAAGACTGTGGGTACAGCCAAGACTGGTGCTGGCAAGCCCTCAGTGTCTGACTAGGAACTAGTTTTAAAAGCAACATGTCTACAAGTACTAAAGCTGGTATCAGATTTGGCTGGGTGAGGGTCCCGGGCAAAATGTCTTAATAAGGGTGACGTTCTCCAGGTGGAAAGCTGCTCTGTAGTCTTTGTTATGCAGATAGAATGTGACAACAGTGTCTGTGTCATCTGCCTGGAGCAGAGTGGGGTGACACAGGACTAGGATTAGGGAGCAGGGATAAGAGTCTTATTTCACTAAAGCACTGTCATGACATTCAAAGTAAGGTGAGTGTTTGGAGCAGGAAGTGACAGAGAAGGTCTGGTTAGGAACAGAGCTAAGGTTATGGATTCACAGGGTAGGAAATAAGTTAGAAAATGTTTACACACTTAACTTTTTAAGACTGATATGCTGCTTATATAAAATAAACTAGAACTTTTGAAGTCTAACCCCAGAAAGAAAAAAATACCACCACAGAGCTTCTCTGTGTTTGCTTTACTCCTGGTCTCTCTCCCAACGACATCAGAAGTGCTGGCTCTACAAACTTTGTATCTTTCAGATCCCATTCAGACTGCGTGTCTTTCCCTCACTGGCCTCTGTTGCTGCTTCTGCTGGCAGGACTGTCCATTCCAGGTCACTCAGGGAGAATCCTGTTTGGCAGTCCCATTCATTCCAGGTAACTCCATTCAATCCTGTAACAAGTAAGAAGCACAAACCTTCTCCCATGACTTGTGCCCCTCTTCCCAGTAATATGAATTGAGACCTAACCCTAATCTGAAAAAACAAGAAAGCAGGCATGGTGATGTACATCTGTAGTTTCGGCTACTCAGGAGGCTGGGGCAAGAGGATCACCTGAGCTCAGGAGTCCACAGTTATAGTGCACCATTATCAGCCACTATGAATAGCTACGGCACTCCAGACTGGGCAACAGAGCAAGACTTTGTTTCTAATAAAATTTTTAATTTTAAAAGAGACAGAAAAGCTATTCATGAGTTCCAACAGTTTCCAGCAGATTCCGAAGAACTACAAGCTTTCCACTTTTATTTTAGAACAGAAAACAGAGAAGGAAGCTCTAATTGGAAGATACACATATAAACAAGCACAAAATCTTTTGACTTCAGTCTTGTATTTAAAACTATTTCACTTACCAACTCCACATATAAATTAAAAATGAGCAAAGAATAAACTTTTTGCTAATGCAGGTTTCTAAGACCCAGAAGCTTAAACCCTAGTATAATGAGTTTGTATACCTAAGGTTTATAATTACCATTAAGAACATATAGCTAGGGCCGTGCCTGTAGCTCAGTGAGTAGGGCACCGGCCCCATTTACCAAGGGTGGGAGGTTCAAACCCGGCCCCAGCTAAACTACAAAAATAGCTGGGTGTGGGTGGCCCCTGTGGCTCAATGGAGTAGGACGCTGGCCCCATATGCCAGAGGTGGCAGGTTCAAACCCAGCTCCGGCTAAAAACTGGAGGAAAAAAAAAAAAAAATAGCCGGGTGTTGTGATGGGTGCCTATAGTCCCAGCTACTCGGGAGGCTGAGGCAAGAGAATCCCCTAAGCCCAAGAGCTGGAGGTTGCTGTGAGCTGTGATGCCATAGCACTCTACCAAGTGTGACAAAGCGAGACTCTGTCTCTTTAAATAAATGTGTATATATATATGTGTGTGTGTGTGTGTGTGTGTGTGTGTACATATATATATATATAAGCTAAATGTATGCTAATGATAAAAATTATAACAGCAAACATTAGTAGGATGTACATATTAAAAAAATTCTGAGGATGAAATATCAGTCTGTTAAAAGTGGTTATCTCCTAGGAGCAGGATTATAAGCCTCTTTCATTCCCATGTTACATATTTCTATACTGACTGAATTTTTTCCTACTATCTCTATAAGAAAAAAAGAGATTTAAGAAGATAACATAGGCTTCTAGTTAAAACAGTAAAAATAGAAAAGAAATATGAAAACTACAAAGATTAACTACAAAGATTACTACAAAGACCGGTAGATGTCGTCAAACTACCTCATCTTACCTGTTCCTATTTTTCCCCATATTCAGGGTATATAGAAAAATAAAACAGGCTCAGCGCCTGTAGCTCAAGTAGCTAAGGCACCAGCCACATACACCAGAGTTGGCGGGTTCGAATCCAGCCCAGACCTGCCAAACAACAATGACAACTACAACCAAAAACTAGCTGGGTGTTGTGGTGGGCACCTGTAGTCCCAGCTACTTTGGAGGCTGAGGCAAGAGAATGGCTTAAGCCCAAGAGTTGGAGTTTGCTGTGAGCTGTGATGCCTCAGCACTCTACCCAGGGTGACAGCTTGTGACTCTGTCTCAAAAAAACAAAAAAAAAGAAAGGAAAAAGAAAAGAATGTTTAATCTATTTGCCTTTCAGGCTCCTAACATTTTTTCTAGAGCCCAAGAGGCACTCAGGCTTTAGAAAGTTTTCTTAGCTTTAACTAAACTATACAGTGACATTCTGGGAAGAAAATATTAAGTTAACTTCAATTAACACTAGATATTAGGAATTTCTTCTTTGGAAGATTCCTTCTATGATGAAAAAGATGAAACTGAGAAATAAGAAAAGTCCATCCTTCTATTTATTTATAATTTATACCCAACTTAATTTTAAAAAGGATTTCAGGAAGATAATGCCATCTGATTGCCAATTTATAGCTCCAATAAGGTTATATAATGTATTTAAAACATGATAAAACCTCAAAGTGCCCAAAATGATGCATCTTTTCTCTAACAAGTTACCCCAGGTACTGCAAGAAATCCATAAACTCCTCTAACCACACTCACATAGGCACCAGAAAGAGCAGTTACCAGGATACAGGCTGGCTCAGCTCTGGGCAGCAATCACTAAGTTGTCCATCTGGGAAGCCTAAGAGAGAAGGATTAGTCAAGTCTGTCTTGTCTCAAAGGTCTGTGAGCTAGACTGGCCTTCTGTGGGGTCTGCTGTGCATTCCAACCCTGGAATTGATAGTCCCCAGGATCAGAAGGCCAGATGATGGCTCCATGGTCTACTCTCCACTCTTGGAGACCCTGATGTACACCCTCCTTGCTACTCTCTCAATCAGACCCGCGTGCCATACCCTCTCCCTAAAGGATACTTTTTAGAAGGATTACTCAATGACTTCTGGCTGAAGACAATAAGACATAAAAAATATAATAAAGTTAAAGATATTCTTGGGTAAAATTTGAGGCAAATTTAAAACAAAGTTTTCGTGATAATGGCCTGATAGACTGCCCTCTGTATAGTATAGAACTGCCTCAGGGAAAGATAATGCCAGTAAAGGAAGATTATTAAAAGCACATGAATCAGAATGGTAAGATTATAAATGCTCAAAGATATTTAAATTAAAAAGGAAGAAATGCCAGGACCAAGAGTTCAAGGGAGCTCTTAAGAAGATGCCAAAGAAAGCAAGTGCTTTGGAGGAAGCAGTATGACAGGGTCACACAGAGAAAAGGGAGTTCTGTGGACAAGGACATGGCCTGGACTAGGATGACCAACAGACACAGCCAGGAGAATAAGCACCTTTGGAAGAAGTGAAACCACACAGAAGGAGGGGTTTTATAAAAAGACTGGGAGCAGTGGTGTAGAAAGAATAAAACAGAGACTTAGCCTAACTAGAAAGTAGAACTGCTGGTAGTGAAGTATGGGGAAAGAGAAAGTCCAAATAAAATCTGCAAGCTAGGGTATCCCAGGCAAGGAGGATGGAAGGGGCTCAAAGGGCTCAGTGGCTAAAAATACTTAAGAGCCACAAACCACCAACAGGGATGGAAACACAAAACACAGCAGAACTTCCACAGTTGAGCACCTCCCTACGCTAACCACCTCCTTAAATTGACCTTATTTTCATAGACTGGACACACGTCACGTGTACAGTAGGCCTAGTTCCTTATGTTGACCACTTCCATCTATTGACCAGTTTGTCACCATCCCATAATTATAATATTGAGAGCAACTCTGGATGGTCAATTTACAGAGGGTCTACTGTATATGAAACTGAGTATAAATTCTAGGAACACAAAAACCAGTAAAATGAATACAATGACCTATAACTAGCAATCCAACTTAAATTATATAAGTTATTATATCTAAATATGAGATCAGTAGAAAGTACAACACCCAGGTTAAGAAGACTGTTATAAGACAGTCTAGAAACCCAAGATTCAACAAAACCAGAGGCAACAGGAAATCCTATTTTTAAAAAAATTAAAGACAACAAACATCTATGAAATATATATTTTTTAAATTTAAACAAAATGCCCACCAAAATAAAAGAAATTCCCACAACTGATTAGGACACAAAATTGTAAAGCAATTTTTAAAACCCAAGAAGCACATTTTTAAAAAGTACTCATTTAGACTTGGTGCCTGTAGCACAGTGGTGATGGCGACAGCCACATACACCCAGGCTGTTGGGTTCGAACCCAGCCCAAGCCAGCTTAAACAACCAAGACAACTGCAACAAAAAAATAGCTGGGCATTGTGGCGAGTGCCTGTAGTCCCAGCTATTTGGGAGGCTGAGGCAAAAGAATTGCTTGAGCCCAAGAGTTTCAGGTTGCTGTGAGCTGTGACGCCATGGCACTCTCCTGAGGGCGACAAAGTAAGACTCTGTCTCTAAAAATAATCATAATAATAATCATTTAGGGTGGTGCCTGTGGCTCAATGAGTAGGGCACTGACCTCCTATACCCAAAATACGCCCCAGTCAAACTGCAACAAAAAATAGCTGGGCATTGTGGCAGGCACCTGTAGTCCCAGCTACTCGGGAGGCTGAGGCAAGAGAATCGCCTATGTCCAGGACTTGGAGGTTGCTATGAGTTTTGATGCCATGGCATTCTACCAAGGGTGACAAAGTGAGACTCTGGCTCAAAAAAAAAAAAAGTGCTCTTTTAGTGCTTGTCTAGGGCCAGGATCATTGCAGTCTCATGGCCCCTCTGCTAAGGGCATGACACGTTAGCTACACTGTGAGCCCAGCAGCTCACTAATCCTTATGACCGGGCAGAGTGTCCAATGGCTCCTCAGGCATAAAAGAAGACAGGTTACTACCTAAAGGGCCTATAAGCAAAAGTCAGGCCTGGGGCCTGAAGTCCAGGCTCTGCTGGCTCAGCCCTCTTGAGTACCAGGCTGACTGAGGCCTTCTATTTCCCTTAAAGAAGGCTCTTCACACAGGAGACAACTAACAGAGCATAACAGCCAGGTACAAAACAGGTTCAGGGATGGAGTCCTCTTCAGAAGGCCAATAGGCATCCTGCCCATTTTTAATTATTATAAATATAATAATGCATCTTCATAATTTTAACACTGAATCCAAAAACACATTGAAAGGATGTTCAATTTATTTTGCTTATTAAGTAATATGACCCTTTTTAAAAACAATTCTATCAGTAAAACTTCAAATAATAGTTTCACTCATATTTGGAAGATATTTCAGGAGTGTATTTCAACTATTCCAGATAAGCGAAATATTTCCGTAAGTTTCTATGACCTATAAAACAGAATGACTTACCTAAAGCAAAGGAAAGTAGAGAGGCTTGTATCAGCCCACTCTAGTCTCAAATGCTGCCACGCTCCCTGGCGGAGTACATTTAATTTCAGGCTCCTGGAGGAGTACATTTAATTTTTTTAAAAATAGGATTTCCTGTTGCCTCTGGTTTTCTTGAATCTTGGGTTTCTAGACTGTCTTATAACAGTCTTCTTAACCTGGGTGTTGTACGTTCTGCAGGGTCAGGGCCTGAGTAGACATGGAGGCTGTACTCCTCCCTGGCCTCTCAAGGCCTCCTAAACTGCAGTATGGGACTTCAACACTCAGGCTCCTGGAGGAGTACATAACTCTATTTCCTTTTATCATTATACAGTTAACTGCATCTTAGAAGCTACCTGTCTCAGCTCACCCTGTCCTAGAGATTTACATGTTACATAAAATAGCTTCCCATTGTCCTGAACACAAATGAAATACTCTTTACTTCTAAATCTAAGAAATTTGATGCCTACCTAACTAGTAGCTCTTAATGTCGACAGTGAAGTATGAAAAACCTTAAAACTTGATTAGAACCTTACTTTCTATTTCTTTTTCACAATGTTAGGTTCTAAATATTGGTATGTCTAACATTACATTCATATACTAGTAAATAAGCATGATCTACTGATTAATAAGGCAGTACAAAACAATTTGGTCCCCTTTCTAGCTTCTCTCTTTGCAGGTATATCTAATGATTCAATCATCTCATCTGTTCCCCTCTGAGCTTCCCAGCCCCAAAGCAAACATGCTATTCTATCAGTATAACCAAAGCTGTGGACAGTGAGGGATGACAAACTGATACACTTGGCTGGATGACAGCTGAGTCAAAAATTCTACAGTGAATGGCTCAGCATCATTGGTTACAGCACCAACCACATACACCAAGGCTGACGGGTTCAAACCCAGCCCAGCTCAGCTAAGCAACAATGACGACTGCAACAGAAGAATAGCTGGGCATTGTAGTGGGTGCCTGTAGTCCCAGATACTTAGGAGGCTGAGGCAAGAGAATCACTTAAGCCCAAGAGTTGGAGATTGCTGTGAACTGTGATATCACAGCACTCTACCAAGGGCAACATAGTGAGACTCTGTCTCAAAAAAAAAAAAAAAAAAAAAAAAAAAAAAAATCACAGTGAATGGATATGATAAAGATGAGTTTAAGAATGCTAAGTATATACAAATCAAACAAATAAAAAATAAAACTTCACACTGTTGCTACACACTGAGGATTCTGAATCACAAAAATTATGGACTACTGTTCATAACCAGCCTGAGCAAAGGCAAGACCCTATCTCTATAAAAAATAAAAAAATTAGCTGGGCATGGTGGTATATGTCTGTAATTTCAGTTACTGGGGAGGCTGAGGCAGGAGGATCACTTGAGCCCAGGAGATTGAGGTTGCAGTGAGCTATAATGATGCTACTGCACTCTAGTCCAGGATCAGAGAAAGACCCTGTCCCACCTAAAAAAAAAAAAAAAAAAAAAAAAGCTCAGTGCCTGTAGCTCAGCAGCTAGAACACCAGCCACATACACCAGAGCTGATGGATTTGAATCCAGCCCCGGCCTGCCAAACAACAATGACAACCACAACCAAAAAATAGCCAGGCATTGTGGCAGACGCCTGTAGTCCCAGCTACTTGGGAGGCTGAAGCAAGAGAATCACTTAAGCTCAAGAGTTTGAGGTTGCTGTGAGCTGTGACGCTACGGCACTCTACCCAGGGCGACATAGTGAGACTCTGTCTCAAAAAAAAAAAACCCACAAAAGACTGCTAATGGACTTTCTATACATAATATTTTATAATTTTCATCAGATGGATTAAACAATGAAGCTTTCTTGTGTTTATTCCTTTTCCTTTTTAAACACAGCATCGTGGATAAACAGCTGTCAAGGATATCTGGTTTTACAATATTAAGCCTTCTTATTAGCCCATTCTTTTTATCATATTACATTTGTAATATTTTGCCTAAGTCTAATTTATTTTGTTCAGAGAGCTGGTATTCGATACATTTATTATCTAATCAATTCAAAGTACCTCTTAACATGCAACACGATAACCTTAACCCTATCAACATTTCAACCCAATAAAAAAACATGAATTTTTGAGAAAATACAATTCTCAGAATATTATGGAGATATTCAATAACTCTCCAAATTTTCAAAAGATGTAATTAGTTCTATAACTGGAAAAAAAAGGAAGACAAAATATATGCAATCCTGCATATCAGTAATGCTCAATTTCTCCCCCATCTAAATTATGACTGAAATGGTGCTGCCTACACAAAATGTGTGTGAAGGGGCAAAACATAAAAGTGATCAAGTACGATTTCTGAACTCATCTAAATCCAGATGTGTAGGCATTTCGGAATGTGACTTTAAAATCCTACAACTTATCACATCATTGGAAAACTAACTGTAGACTGCTTCTCTATTTTATACCATACTCAGCTAATTTCAAAATATAAATGGGTAGCAATAAATAAAACTTGACTGGATCCAATTAAAAAAAAAACACTATAAATGATATTTAGAAGATAACTGGTAAAATATGAATATACCCTTTTTATTAAATGATATTATGGAATTCTTATTAAGTTAATATGTTATGAGTAATACAATTAAGTAAGATAAAGTCTTTATTTTAGGTGGTGATGAAGTTGAAGTTTTCATAGATGAAATGTTGTGTTATCTCCAAACATTTTGTGTCAAAAACAAAAAAACAAAAACACAAACATATATTTTATGGCAAAATGCTAACAACTATTGAACCAAGATGGTGGACATATAAACAGTTTTCTATTCTTCCAAAATTTTATATAACAAAATTTTTCTTAACAAAAAGTTATGAAAAACACACATGTAATATACTGATCTATCAATAGATTGAGCTGGTTTTCTTTTTTTTTATTACTATTAAGTCATAGCTGTGTACATTAATGCGATCATGGGGCACCATACACTGGTTTTATAGACCATCTGACATATTTTCATCACAGTGGTTAGCATAGCCTTCCTGGTATTTTCTTAGTTATTGTGTTAAGACATTTATATTCTACATTTACTAAATTTCACATGTACCCTTGTAAGATGCACCGTAGATGTAATCCCACCAATCACCCTCCCTCTGCCCATCTTCCCCCCTCCCTCTCCCTCTTCCCCATATTCTTAGGTTATAACTGGGTTATAGCTTTCATGTGAAAGCCATAAATTAGTTTCATAGTAGGGTTGAGTACATTAGATTCTTTTTCCTCCATTCTTGAGATACTTTACTAAGAAGAATATGTTCCAGGATTGAGCTGGTTTTCCAGTAATTCTTTTCTAACCCAATGACATACCCAGCAAGTCTAGTTCTTAGATATATACATATGGCCTGAGACCCTGAAAGTTTCTTCATATTTCTCTTCAAAACAAAATAAGTCGTCTAAGAAACAAGCCTTCATTTGTGTCTAGCATTTAAAACAAACACAACATTTAACAGTTCTAACAAGCACAGGTGTAGTATTTTGAAGATCAACTCATTACAGACTGCACTCCCCAAACTGCATTTCAGTCACAGCACCACCACGAGCTTAAAGTCTCATTTATAGATCACATCACTTCATTTGTGAAAACACATAAGGAAGGACTCTACGCCCAAACAAGTAATTTCTAACAGGAGGAGAAAAACTAATTTTTGGACAAAAGTTAAAAACAGCCCGGGCTAAGAACTGTAATTAACATTTTATAGCATACCAGTAAGAGATATAAAATAAAAGGATTTTAAACAGCAAGAGATAAAATGAAAAAAAAAAAAAAAAAAAAAAAAGGCAGAAAAATAATTATACTTGAATTCTATTCAAGTATCACCAAAGAAAAATATAAATTAAAATGTAAGATAAACTCCAAATCGAAACTAACCACCAGTTAAAATCATTTATGGAGGGAGAGTAATTATGACGCAATACAAAATTTCACAAGAAAGTATGCCTTCAGAACCCATTCTGGAAGGAAGCTAGTCCCAGGGCAGAAAGCAGATAAAAAGTTAAGTCCCTGTCTTCCCAATTCCCCAAGACACAAAAGGCACTTAGAACCTGACAAATGATAACTGCAATCATAAGAGTCACTATAACAAGTGCAAGCTGAAGTGTCCGACTAGGACTGGCTCATACCAACCTCACTCATTCATTACAACTATGCTCACACCAAACACGGAAGCTTTCCCACAGTAAAAAGTCAAAGTTAAGTGTCTCCTCCTTATATTTCAGTACTATCACAACAGCAAGGGAATCCAAAGGGAGAAAGCCAAGAAAACACATCATGTGCTAATAAAACAATACAAATAGACTAATTCTATAGTGAATATCCCCAGTATCCAAAAAGTATTAAAGCCTGACTTAGACAATTTTATAATTGTAGAAAATTATTAAGTTAAGAAACTTACTATCAACTCTGCCAAAACATTTTGATCTAAGTGACAATGACTATATTACCTATTAAAATAATATTTTTAGGAAAATTAATATTTCCTATCTGTGTACATGGCATGAAGAATTCCTCAAAGGGACTTTTCAAGGACATTATAAATTTACCTAAAATACAGAGAAGGAAGAATGGTTATTTTTTAAGACAGTGGAGATCCTGAAATTAGGGAAAAACATACACCATCAACTTAGTAGCATATGTTACAATAAAGATCTAATTTATATTATTAAAGTAACAAAAAAATCAACAGTTGATTATTACAAATGGTGGAGATGAAGCAGAGTTTGTACCTTTAGTGAGGCTAGTGGATGTTCTGGACCAAGTAAACTCCAATGAAAGGAAGCCAGATCTTCATCAGGTAGAATGTGATTTCCTAGAACATAAACACGAATAACATAAAAGCAATCATAAGTGACACAGGGAAACCTATAAAATCTCTGTATCTTGTCATCTATAGTAGATTACCTGTTTGTTGATATACTATGTAAAACTTACAAACTGAAATTGAGAATATTTCTTCATCTTTCAACATAAAGCAACAAACAGGCAGATTCTTTGCATCTTCCTTAAGAACCAGTATAGCTCCAACAGCATCCAAGCTAAGACTGAATAAAATCTAAGCAACTTCCCAGCACTGTATTAAAAATAAATACCAGTTTGCAAAAGCTTAGTTTGATGATGACAGGATGTTAAATACCAACTAGACTCAAGTTTTCATTTGTCTGTGAAAAGCTGTGGTTCAAAATTATGTGAACTAGGTTCAGCAGCCAAATGTGGAATCAGAACAATTATAAAATCTTTCTTAGCAAGATTAAATGACAATGACTGTTGACTGTAACAAGAATCTACACCCCCTCCCATAATTTCCATTACTGCCCACAAACATATATGACAAAGTACACTCGGCAATAATACTCATGAGTGCCATTAAGCTGTCCATCCTATCACCAGTGACTGTTGCAGTCTACAAATAAAACTGTGTTCAGTTAACAAATTATGTTTTGGAGGGAATGCTCCACTTTGAGGACAGCGCTTTTACACCTGATATACCAATCTTTTATATGTTAGTTATCCCAATATAATTTAAAGGCAATAATTTCCCAAGTAATTGTGATTTTCATAACATGATTTAATCATCCCCACATTAAGATAGCAGATTCATGAATTAATTAGCTCCTGAAAGAAAGCAAAGCAAGGTGAGAGCATCTGTAACACTGCTATGTCATAATATAGGCAGTCCCCAGATTAAGAATGAGATAGATTCCGTGGGTTTGTTCTTAAGTTGAATTTGTATGTAAGTTGGAATAGGTACTTTTACCTATTACCTGTAATAGCTTCCATTAATAAATGCAATCTGTACATAAGTCATATGGTTTGTAACTTGAAGACTGCCTGTATAGTATTGAGAATTCATAATCCAAAATTCAAAATGCTGCAAAATCTGAAACTTTCAGAGCACCAACATGATGACACAAGTCGAAAATTCCACACCTGGATTCATGTGATGAATCACAGTCAAAACTCTGTTTCATGTACAAAGTTGTTAGAAGTATTTTATAAAATTACCTTCAGGCAATGTGTATAAGGTGGATAATATGAAACATAAATTTCTTATTTAGATTGAACGTCATCCTCAAGCTATCTCATTACATATATGCAAGTATTCCAAAATTTCAAAAAAATTCAAAATACTTCTGGTCTACCATGATATCCAGATGAGCAAACCTAAGCCATTAATTGCCTAGGTTTACTATGGTTTGTCTTCCTGTTAATGGACTGCATAGAATTTTACTGTGAGATATGAAGTGTCTGAGACTTTTCTTGCAGCTTTTTCTTTCTTTTTTCTTTTCTTTTTTTTTTTTTTTTTGAGACAGAATCTCACTCTGTTGCCCCAGATAGAGTGATGCAGTGCATCATAATAGCTCACTGAAATAGCAAACTCCTGGGCTCAATTAAGCCATCCTCCTACCTGAGCAGCCACCTGAGTAGATATGCATCACAGCACCTGGATAATTTCTTTTCAGTTTTTAGTAGAAATGGGGGACGTGCTTTTGTTTAGGCTGGTCTGAACTCCTTGACCTCAAGCAATCCTCCTGCCTTGCCTTCCCAGAATGTTAGGTTTACAGGTGTAAGCCATCACACCCAGCCTTGAAGCTCCAGTTTTAAAAGATACTAAGCCAATTCCAACATCTCTATAGAAACTTGGGTCAACCACTTAAATGAATATTCCACCCAACCTTGAAATGTAGTAATCCAACAAAGTATTTAGCTACACTTTCTATTATAGAAGGGGAAAGAAAACTTAGCTTTCTCATTTAAGAACATGAAAATTTTCATAAAATCCAAAATAAGAAAGGTCACCCAGTTAGGAGCTTACCTATAACTTCCTTAACCTTTTTGAAGAGGATTCTAAGCCATAAACCGAACTGGCAGGCCAGGGAGAGGTGGCTCACACCTATAATCCCAGCACTCTGGGAGGCCAAGGCAGGTGGACTGCCTGAGCTCAGGAGTTAAGAGACCAACCTAAGCAAAAGCAAGACCCCCATCTCAAAAAAAATTAGCTGAGCACTCTGCCAGGCGCCTATAATCCCAGCTACTTGGGAGGCTGAGGCAAGAGGATTGAGCCCAAAAGTCTGAGATTGCTATGAGCTATGATGCTACAGCACTCTACCAAAGGCAGCAAAGTGAGACTCTCGTTTCAAAAAAAAAAAAAGAAAAAAAACTGAACTGACAAAATATTAGTAATGATTTTGTTTTTGTTTTCATTTATTTCAAAATTTCACAAACTGGCTAGAAAAGTATGAGTTGGCATTATCTCCCAAGAAATGTATTTGATACTTCTTAAATATTCTTACACATTTCAAACAAACTAAAGCCTGTATATTCTGAGAGCATATGATTTTCACATGCATTGTAAGTCAATTAATATGCCAATACGCCAAGTCCTTCTGCATTTAACATTTAAAATTTAAGCAAATACGGAACTTTCCAAATAATGTGTCACCCACACACTTAACTTTTAACATCAGAGGAAATATCCTTTTATAAATTTGAAAATATATTAGAAGATAAGTTTTAATCTTCCAAGTTCCAAAAGTCCTAAGAGTTCCCTAATAAATCATATTACTAAATTTCAGATTAGATCCAAATAAAGTCAATTTGTAAAATGAATACTCTGGTTTTTCTTCCGTATGAATAAGCCAGTTGGTAAAATGAGAATTTTGTTGAGTCCTTGCTATACAATAAAACTCGAAATGCTATCACAACATACTATGTAAAAAATTATGACTCCCTCACTATTATTTCTACTTGTGTAAAACTATGTATTTTGGAATGTTTATAAAACCCTTCTGATAACCAAGAATTTCTAAAAAAGACCCACAACCTAGTTACTCTTCCAAAAGACTGGATTGCACTGCTAACCTCTACAAAACACAAACTCTGAACAAGCAAACTGTGAGTGCTAGAGACCAGTTTCACCACACAGCTTCCAAAAAGAGACCAGTGTGTCCAAACCAGCCCTTCACTGCAAAAGGAACGCTTCATTGCAAAACATATTTATTTATATTTGGATACAAATCTTACAAACTCTCAGCAAATTAGAGCTGGATATTAAAATAGCTTGAGATACTCACATTGAAAGCATAAGAAAGTGTAGTTAACAAAAGAGAAAAGAAAGAAAATAACTATACAATGCAAATTTAAATGACAAAATACTATAACCTCTTAGAAAATTTTGGGGTTTTTTTGAGACAGAGTCTCACTATGTCCCCCTGGGTGGAGTGCCCTGATGTCACAGATCACAGCAACCTCAAAGCCTTGGGCTTAAGTGATTCTTTTGTCTCAGCTTCCCAAGTAGCTGGGACTACAGGCACCCACCACAACACCTGGCTACTTTTTTGTTGTTGCTGCAGTTGTCATTGTTGTTCAGCTGGCCCTGGCTGGGTTCGAACCCACCAGCCTCAGTGTATGTGGCTGGTGCTGAAACCACTGTACTATAAGTGCCAAGCCAGAAAATTTTATTTTAGTAAAAAAAAAAAAAAAAAAAAAAAAATTACTATGCAAAAGCTTTGTTAAAACAAGATTTTTTTGTCCTTTCTAAATATCCAGCATAAGAAATTCCTCCAAGGGAACTCCAAAGACATTTATGGATTTGTGGGTTCTAGAAACAAGATAAGATAGTTTATTTTTATTTTTGTTTTGAAGCAGTGAATGTCTTAAAAAAAAAAAAGAGGCAAAAACATTAAAGTGTTAACTAACTCCACAGCATATTTTCTCTTATTAGAAACGTACTTTATGCCAAAGGTTTAAATGGCTAATTTCATAGTTAGCATAGGTTAAGATCTATGACTTAGAAATGTTATTTTGCAGTTTGATGAAAACATTTCAAATTGTATATAAAACCAGCACATTGTACCCCATGATTGCATTAATGTGCACAGCTATGATTTAATTAAACAAATTAAAATTTTAAAAAAAAATGTTATTTTTCTAAAACGTTGCATTTATTCACAAAATAAGTTTTTCAGTCTGGACAAAACAATACATAAACCAACACTTAAGACCAAAAGTACCTCATTATCAGCTATCCCAAAAAAATAATACAAAGTAAGGAATGCAAAGGAAGAGTCCATTTCCTGGTTCTTTTAAATTTAAGATATGCATACAAAACATTCAAGTGCTGAAATATTTAAAAGATCAATACACTCATTATGCTAATTCCCTTATAAAATAAAAGTTTTCATAGTGCTCCACCTACCTAACAGAGCAGCAAAAATAGGAAAACGATTTGGATTCAGGTCCAGTTGCTTGGCAACTTCATGCATCAGATATTGGCTTGTTGTGAGACTTTTCCCATTCCGGCTCAGTTTTAGGGCATGGGCACTGAAATAGTAGGGGATGTTGCACAGTGCATAATCAGAGTCATATGCAACCAAGCCATGGAAACCATTCTCTCTGCAGAAACCAATCACTTCTTGATGGTGATCCTCAATGCTTTGTGCAACCTAGTAAATGAGAAGAAAACCTCATCAGATGTAGGGTAACACTGGAGCATCATGCTCAGTAAGCAGACATGTTTGTACAGAAGTCAAAAAATTATGTTTACAAAACTATCCAAGAAAGCCAAACAGTCAAAAAGTGCCATAATAAAGTACGCAGTATACTGCTCTGATAAATACCTGCGAGAAATGAAATTAAAATCATCTCCTATCAGTAACTTACACTTCTATCAAGACTGCAAATCAATCTTCAATTCTTGTCAAATTTAAAGCTCACCCTGCTTGAAAATGCACAAAGTTGGCTGCTTCCTGTGGCAGTATTTTGAAAGAAGGGGGCAGAAGAGGAAAATAAAGAGAAGAGGAATAAATAAAGGAGGAAATAAAGGGAAGGAGAAAGAGAGAAGACAACTGTCTTCAATGAAACCAAAACAGTTTCTTCAAAGTGTATCAAATGTGTTAAACAGGTGAAATAATCAGGACTTTTTAAAAAACTATAAAAGCCAAGCATGATCCCTCACCTACCCTGCCTACTAGTTCTTAGACTCCTAAGGCATTCAGCACATGGGACAATATATGAATGTGTGTACTCACCCTAAAAACAGCTGCCATGTGCTTCTTCTGTGTCTCACAATGTCAGGACTACCCCCATTTGGACTAGGTCTAAATTGATGAAAAACATAAACTAAAGCTTCTTTACTTCTACTGAATCCCCACTATGAAATATCAATACCACCTTAGATTTCTATGACACATGAAGGAGAAGGCAGAGAAGCAACAGCTTTGAGAAGTGAAAAGTCCTCTGGACTCTCTCTAGTCCTAAAAATATACCAGTAAGACTTAGAAAAAAAAAAGAAATGTTCTTCTAAGTGATTTAAAGTCCAAGACCAAATCTCCTATTTCCCATCTCCATTCATTCAACTAAAATTCCAGCAGGTTTTTGTTTCTACAATTGATAAGGTCATTTAGTAATTCAAACTTTAAACTGAATCAGGTAATTCAGTGAATGGAAAATTAACTCTCTATAGAGCCTTAGAGGAGAAAAAGATATTCTTGTAACCTTAAATATCTAAAACTACTGTCCAATGTGTAGCTATGCTGAATGAAAATTTAAATGAAATTAAATTCAAAATTAAGTTCAAGCATATAGCAGTCACATGTGACCAGCTGCTAACACATTAATTGTATAGCAGAAATATACAACATTCCAATCCTTCGCCTCAGAAAATTCTCCTGGACATCACTATAGAATTAACTTCATTTCTAACTTTCCTGCTTTCATAACAAAAGTAGTTAAGAAAATTTTGTTGGAAAGTTAGCTATACTGAAATCTTACTGAGAAGCAAAGCAAACCTTTTAAAGATGCATATTTAAAGGAAAAATAACTTCCTGGATTCTCTCAGAAAATATTTCATTAAATTTTTTTTTTTATTTTGGGCAGTGCCTATGGCTCAGTGAGTAGGGCGCTGGTCCCATATACAGAGGGTGGTGGGTTCAAACCCGGCCCCGGCCAAACTGCAACAAAAAATAGCCAGGCATTGTGGCGAGCGCCTGTAGTCCCAGCTACCTGGGAGGCTGAAGCAAGAGAATCACCTAAACCCAAGAGCTGGAGGTTGCTGTGAGCTGTGATGCCATAGTACTCTACTGAGGGTGATAAAATGAGACTCTGTCTCTTAAAAAAAAAAAAAAAATTTTTTTTATTTTATATGAAAAACATAGAACAATATCTAATTAGTCAAATAATGTTCTATTTCATAGTAAGAGAATGCTGCTGTATCCCTACATCTAGAAACATTGTACACCAGGTTAAAACAGAGTAATTAAAAAAAAATATTAAAAAATGGCTGGCTTAATCCTCTAACTTTTAGAAATGATAATCTTTAAATCCAAATTCTTTCACTTCAAATCACTTTATTATATACAACTTTATGTTTATGGTGATGTTTTAAAGTATTTTTAAATCTAGAAATTACTGGCTATTTTTTAAACATCCTTAATAGTTAATCTGTATACTCTATTAAGAGACTTAAAATGAAAGGAGATAGTGAACACTATTTCCTTCTCTCCTAACCCCT
Organism: Loris lydekkerianus; assembly: GCA_963574355.1. Lineage (NCBI taxonomy): Eukaryota > Metazoa > Chordata > Mammalia > Primates > Lorisidae > Loris > Loris lydekkerianus. Next base: position 53,792 of record CAUYPK010060911.1, read on the forward strand.
CCAAGAAGGAGTTCTAGAAAAAGTTCCAGGATCACTGCTAGTTTCCTAAGACTCATGAGTCTTGTAGCCAAGGTAGGGCCAAATTAAAATGGAGGTTGAGAGTAGGTCAGAGCCCCACCCTGCTTACCCCAATATTAAAGAGTTCAAAGATGCCCAGGGCTAACTCTCTGCCAGTTAGTTAGTAGTACCCAGAGCAATGAGTACTACAGGGCAGTAAAGAATCCCTGGGTGAGAGAAGGGGCTGTAGTCCTAGAGCAGGAAAAAAAGCATGTTACAAGGAGATGGCCCTGACCCAATCCTCCAAGGAGACTGTTGTTGGTGTCGGGGGGGGGGGGGGGGGGATACATAGGCTCAGAAATGCGTGTGGCATGTTTCTAGCACAACCAGCATGTTGACCCTGGAATTAAGGGCAAAAGTGGAAGATTATGAAGTTTCAGAGTAGCAGGGATCGGAACTAATCTGGCAGCTTTCAAATGACGTTGTGTTGTAAAATAGTAGGCAAAATATTTCAAGAGCTTGTAAAACGTTCATACTCTTTGACCCAGTAACCTCACTCAAGGAAATGGAGTCTAAGAAACCAATTCATCAAATAAAAAACACTGCAAGCATAAAAAGGACCACAATAGACTTCCATGGGAAAAAAAAAAAAAAACAACATTGTAGAGATAGGCAGATACAGCAACTACACTGTACTGTGGAGAATATGATAAAATATTACAATTATTTTAGAATACAATATCATGCATATACAGCTATGTAAAACTTTGTGGGAAAAGACTGAAAAGAAAAAAGCAAAAACCAAAAAGAGTTGTATCAGGATATTAGAATTATGTTTTAAAAATCCCTTTGTACAAGACAGAATCCAATAAAAAGCTGAGGAAGTACTATTACAAGCCATTCCTACACTCTGGTCATCTCTGCTACAGTACTTCTTTTTACATATCTGTCTCTCTCTACAGAGAATAAGGGGCACACTTTGTATCAAGGGTCTAGCTTGAGGCCTGGCACCCACTGACTGAAAAAAATTAAAACCTGTCCCATTTGGAAGCCCCATTTCATGGGGCCCCAAAGATCCCTGAAGTTACCTAGGAAGTTCAATGATAGTCTACCTTGTAGAGGCCAACACCCGGCAAAGGTTGTCTGTGAAGCTCTTCACAGTCACCTTCTTCTTCTACTCCTAACAATTCCCTCTTCACTCAGAACATTTGATTTCGGATTGGCATTACAAAGCAAAGTGAATGAACTATTAATATTTCACAATTCTAATTTACAAATGATTAACAATACCTTAATACTTCCCAAAGCACACACAGCATTAAACGAACATTTCACTGCTAAGTTAATTTTCAGAAATGAAAGATAAAGAAACCACACCCATGAACACAGCTTCACAGAAAGGGTAGGAGCCACCCTGGCCTAGGCTCACCTTTCCCATTTCAAGTGTCCTGATGTGGCAAGGTGGAGGGGGAAGTAATGAGAAGGGGCAAAAAGTCTAGGCTCCAGCTCTGCTCAGATACCCAACCTACAGGGACAACCTGCCCAACTACCAAAGTGAAATTAGAAAGATTATTAAGGTTTCTTCAATTTCTAAAATTCTAGCAATCTTGCCCCATGCTAAAAAGCTCTTTATGCAGCAGCCTGGCGTGGTGGCTCCTAGCACTCTGGGAGGCCAAGGCCGGCGGAGCATTTGAGCTCAAGAGTTCAGAGATCAGCCTGAGCAAGACCAAGACCCGGTCTCCAAAAATAGCTAGGCCGTTGTGGCAGGCACCTATAGCCCCATCCCAGCTACTTGAGAGGCTGCAGCAAGAGAATCACTTGAGCCCAAGAGTTTGAGGTTGCTATGAGCTTTGACACCATGGCACTCTACTGAGGATGACAAAGTTAGACTCTGTCTCAAAAAAAAAATAAAAAACAAACAAACAAAAAACCCCCCACAAATTCATTATGCCTTTAACTGAGGAAATGCAACATGGCATTAAAAACTACAAAGATAACAAAGAGGTTATCCTTTTCAATGGATGAATAATGAAAGTGTGGTTCAGCAGTTATTCAATGGGTGAGGGGAGAGACCTACCAAAGAAAACTACAAAAAAGAACCCTGAGTTAAGGAGTTAAAAGTCACTTGCCTAAGAGTAGTGGGTACAAGATAACTCTGCATTTATTGAAACTTATACCATTGTATATCATATAGAATGAACTTTAGTGTATGCAAATTAATAAATTATGGTTTATGTATACCATAGAATACTATGCAGGCTTAAAAAAAAGATGAAGACTTTACCTCTTTTATATTTACATGGAGGGACCTAGAACATATTCTCCCAAGTAAAGTATCTCAAGAATGGAGGGAAAAGTATCTAATGTACTTTGGAGTTTTATCCAAATGGAGGTTTGATGGAGGGTAAACGACGGGACCACACCTATGGAGCATATTGCAAGGGTACAAATCAAATCTGTCAAGTGTAGAACATAAATATCTTAATACAATAATCACATAAATGAGGCAAAAGCTATGTTGATTGGTTTGATATAAGCTCGTCAGATTGTATAAAAAAATCAACATGCTGTACCCCACATATGCATAAATGTATTCATGATCTATGTGTATGTAACTTAATAAAAAAAATATCATGTATGCAAACTAAAAATAAATTAACCAGGATGTCAGGGGATGCCAGGGTACAATGCAGACTGACAAACGTATCTAATACTATTATAAAACTTATGAAATAACTTCACAAAAATGGGTTCAGGAGAATGAGCTGCTTAAGTAACTTTGAAAACTACTCTACTAGGTGGTGCCTGTGGCTCAATGAGTAGGGCGCGAGCCCCATATACCAAGGGTGGCAGGTTCAAACCCAACCCGAGCCAAACTTCAACAACAAAAAAAGCAGGCACCTGTGGTCCCAGCTACTTGGGAGGCTGAGGCAAGAGAATTGCCTAAGCCCAGGAGCTGGAGGTTGCTATGATGCCACAGCACTCTACTGAGGGCGATAAAGTGAGACAATGTCTCTATAAAAAAAAAAAAAAAAAAAAAAAAAAAGAGAGACACTCTACTTGGTGTGTCCACCCCCTCCTTTCTAGGTTAATAACTCTGAAACTACTTTAGAGGATCCCTAAGGTTGAAGCAACCAGTACATGAGCCAGGTTCTCACTATCAGAAAGAAGCCACAAACAATTATGTAAACAAAGGGAAAAGGCTAAAATAAACCTTGTGGTGCTGGATTAGCCATGGGACATAAGTTAGAATAGGCGTTCAGGTAAAAATACACAGACACACAAGAAGGTATAGAAATGATGTAAGATCTGGTGTTCACATGGAACTACACACGGTTCTCATGACAGGGAGCACCAGCAGCAGGAGCACACAAGCCCCCATACTTGGGTTTCCAGACATCTTTTTCCTTGACAAAGTACAAGGGCTGCTCCTTGGAGAGACAGCTGCTGAAGCAAGGAAATACAAGACACCTCTAAATCACCTTGTAAAGCCAGAAGGCAAGGAACTGCCTCCAAAACCAAAGAGGGAAAGGGTGGCATGTGTCATAGGGGCCAACCCAAAAGAGGTCCCAAGGCCAGAGCTAAGACGATGTGAACAAGATACATAACATAGTACTAAATACAACCCCAAATGAACTCATTATAACTCTATAAAAATTAATGTACAATCTTTCCCCCAATAGGTGGAATTTAACTACTTCCCTCTTGAAGGTGAGCTGGATTCAATGCCTGTTTCCAAAGAATGAGGGTATTACAAATTAGTAAAAGGGGAAAATGGTCACCACAGAGCAAACACCTATACTACACAGAGCTCCCCCACTCAAGCAATCAAGATCAGCACCTTCATCCCAGTGCTAAGCCAAGTTGATGTCCTGTGCCATGTAGGGTGCTAAGAAGGACCCCAAACTTCTGGGCTATCTCTTCCTGAAATTCACAGCTATAATTTAATCCTGAGAAAGCATCAGAAAAACCCAAATTGGGAGACAAAACATCTCATCAGTATTCCTCAAAAGTGTCCGTGTCAGATCAGAAAAGCAGAGGAGCTGCCCCACACCAAACAGAAGAGATGAGGGGTCCTGGATAGGGCCCCCAAATAGAAAAGGACACTGGTGGGAAAATAGATGAAATCCAAATAAAGTCCCCAGTGTAGTAAATAGTACTCTACTAATGCTCATTTCTTAGTTTCAATCATTGTACTCCCTAGTAGAAAATATCCCTGGAAGCTGAGTGAAAGATATTGGGAACTCTCCATACTACCTGTGCAACTTTTGTATAATATTAAAATTATCCCAACTAGTTTATTTTTGGGGAGAATAAACAGTTTATTTAGAAAAAATATTTTACAAAACACAAGATATCAGCTGAAAGACTATTTTAAGCCACTTTATTAGAAGAACAAATTAGCCAACAGGCAGTAACCTGAAAAAGGAAAACCCCAGCCTAAACAGCAGAGTCTCAAAAAGCCTATTATACAAAAACAGAAATCTTCCCAGACAATCCAGTTGAAAGAAAGATTTCACAGTATGGAATCTGGTTACCTGTAAATTTATAAATGAATTTAGTCAAACAACTAAGAACTAACTAAGAGACCCAATGAACAATTCCTTAAGAGTGAAGTAAAGCCTGGTAAAAATATGATCAAGAATATGATAGGGGTGAAAAGATGACACAATGAAAAGTTTGGTTGGGGAAAGGAAAGATTGTGGGCTGCATCAAAGTAAAATAAAAATTAAGTACACAGTTTAAGCTTTGGAGATTCAGTGTCTGACAGACTTAGGCTCTGTCTTTTCTTGTGGTCCTTCTCTATGCTAAGAGACTCACTCTCTCTATCTGATCCTCTTCCCTGGTCTTGTAACATCTGGCTCAGACTAGGCATAATAAATAGTACAATGAAATTCATATTTCTAGTTCTTAATGTTAATTTCAGAAGTGAGTTTAACAACTAAATATAATATAGAGATGATTTCATTTTGAACTCCCCCAAAGTATAAAACAACTTAAAAAATTAAGCCCTAAAAACTACTTAAAAGGGAGTCACCCACCAAAGGTAAATCAGCATTTGAATTATGAGCTGCTTCATTACTGAAAATTCCCAAGCTAGTAACTGCTGAGACTATCTTTCATTTTAAAAGCACTGAGCCTTGAGTAAGTTTTGCCAAGGCTACCATTACCACAGTATCAAAAGAACAAGGAAGGGAAACTCTAAAACTCTTTCTGTATCCAGCCCTGAGGAGAATTCTTCAGCTCTTGTCAAGTGATGAAGGAGCCAGTGTCTAACACAATGCCCCAGCCTGGGATACATCAGCATGGGAATCATTAAACTTCTCAGCCTCTTTCTCCCTGCTTACCCCATCCCCAAGAAATATGGTAGTTGTAGCTAGTGTTGAAAAGTTTAAAGCAGTAAAGCAGCATTTTGGGTCCTAATAAACCATTTTGTAGTTAGCTTAAGATGGTAAATTTTCTGCTTCTATAAATTTACCACAAATACCTTAGAAAATGTTTTTATCTCTGGCGGCGCCTGTGGCTCAGTAAGTAGGGTGCCAGCCCCATATACCGAGGGTGGCAGGTTTGAACCCAGCCCAGGTCAAACTGCAACAAAAAATAGCTGGCCATTGTGGTGGGCGCCTCTAGTCCCAGCTACTCAGGAGGCTGAGGCAAGAGAATCGCCTAAGCCCAAAAGCTGGAGGTTACTGTGAGCTGTGACACCACAGCACTCTACCAAGGGAGACAAAGTGAGACTCTTTGTTTCTTAAAAAAAAAAAAAAAGGAAGCATATGAAGGCTATAACCCAACTATAGCACAAGAATATAGGAAAAGGGCCAAGGGAGGAAAAGGGAGGAGGGAGGTTGGGGAGAGGGAAGGTTGGGGTGGAGGGAGGATAATTGATGGGGCCACACCTACAGTGCATCTTAGAATGGGTACAGGCGAAACTTACTAAATGCAGAATACAAATGTCTACATATAATAACTAAGAAAATGCCATGAAGGCTATGTTGAACGGTTTGGTGAGAATATTTCAGATTGTACATGAAAACAGCACATTGTACCCCTTGACTGCACTAACGTACACAGCTATGATTTAACAATAATTTAAAAAAAAAAAAAATAAAGAAAATGTTTTTATCTCAATAGTTTGAATTTTCATCATTAAAAAGGCAGATATATCAAAATTCAGCATTTTTAGAAGAAATTATAACTAAAATAATTCCAAACTTAGTTGGCAAATATTTATTATTTATTAATTCTGAAAAGCACCTATGGGAACAACCCTGTAAGAATGAAAACATTACACTGTCACTTACTCCTAATCTCCAGTGAAGAAATACTTCTACAGTGAGGTTTTGTGTCTCTGGACCCAAGACGGGGTAAATTCCACTGCCTACTTTAACATTTCTGCAATTCCATTTCTTTATCTGTAAAAATAATATTCCTCTTACCTCATAGGATAGCTGTGATGATTTAACATACCGTATATACGCGAGTATATACGGTACTACATATAAATAGATCAGAATCATTAATAAATAATAAGTACTTGGCAACTGTCCATTACTATTTATTTTTAAGTAAGCTAACTGAAAAAGATTTCTCTTTATGTTTCATACAGGGGCCTCAAATGCTATGGGTTCTCACATACAGATTTTCTGACACTAAGAAAAATACCACACGTAGTTGTTCTTCAGAATAATTCTACACCAACTCAGAGAATAATGTGACACATTCTCCAGCCAGCCATCTGATTTAGAAGGTATAAGTCAACCTGATGGGAAGAGGATAAAATCAACTTAAATTCTCTTGTTAAAATGCAAAAACAAGGGCAGCACCCATGGCTCAGCGAGCAGGGCACCAGCCCCATATACCGAGAGTGGCGAGTTCGAACCGGGCCCCAGACAAATTGCAACAAAAAATAGCAGGGCACTGCAGTGGGTGCCTGTAGTCCCAGCTACTGGGGAGGCTGAGGTAAAAGAATAGCCTAAGCCCAGAAGTTGGAAGTTGCTGTGAGCTGTGTGACACCATAGCACTCTATTGTGGGCAATAAAGTGAAACTCTGTCTCTACAAAAAAAAAAAAAAGAAAGAAAGAAAGAAAAAATGCACACTCATGTTTAGTAGTACAATGGCTAAAAGGTAGAAACAATCCAAGTATCCATCCATCCACAGATGAATGGATAAACAAAATGTGGTCTGTCCATAGAATGGAATATCATTCAGCCTTAAGAAAATTCTGGGGCGGCGCCTGTGGCTCAGTGGGTAGGACACCAGCCCCATATACCAAGGGTGGCGGGTTCAAACCAGGGCCCCAGCCAAATTGCAACAAAAAAATAGCCAGGCGTTGTGGTAGGCACCTGTAGTCCCAGCTACTCAGGAGGCTGAGGCAAGAGAATGGCCTGAGCTCAGGAGTTGGAGTTGCTATGAGCTGTGTGAGGGCACGGCATTCTACTGGCAACAAAGAAAGACTCTGTCTCTACAAAAAAAAAAAAAGGGGAGAACATTCTGACATGTTACAATATGGATGAACCTTGACAATATGTTAAATGAAATAAGCCAGACATAAAAGGGCAAATGCTGTAGTATTTCACTTATAAGAGGGACCTAAAGTCAAATTCAAAGACAGCAGGTAGAATGATGGTTACCAAGCGATTGGAAGGGGAGAGAATGGGGAGTTACATTCAGTGGGCACAGAGTTTTGATTGAGGATGATGAACAAGTTCTGAGGATAGATGTGGTGATGGCTGCTCAACAATATGAATATACTCAACGCCATTGAGCCATATATAGTATGTCTCATTTAAATGGTTAAGGTAATAAATTTTAGGATTTTATGTTATGCATATTTTACCACAATTTAAAAAACCAATAATAATATATAGAAGCATTTCACCCTGTCTCCCTATCTTCTCAGAAAGCCAAGCTGCTTGGCTCCAAAATTTAACTTCCTATTTGTCAAAAGACAGAAGTTTTATTTTTCCCTTTCAACAACAATAATTAGCATGTATGTATAAAGGTACCTGACCATCACTGAGACATTCAGTAATCACTCTTGTGATTTTCCTCATGTTGCATAGTATTGGAATAAACATTTCTCTTATTAAAAATAATAATAATTAGCAACAGGTTGCAAAAAGTTGTACCTGCCACGCTATACCAAAGGTTAATATTTCTTTCTTTCTTCGTAATCTCTTTAGCAGACTGGCTGTTGACATAATCTAAGTCTGGTTCAATGCTTATTGTATTTGATAATATAAGATGAATATCCCCAATCTGAAACGCTTAGGATCAGATGTCTTTTACAATATTTGTATTATACTTACTAGTTGATTATTCCAAATTCAAAAATCTGAAATCCAAAATGCTCCAATGAGTACTTCCTTTGAATATCATGCTAGCACTCAAAAAATTTCAGATTGTGGAGCACTTCAGATTTAGGATTTTTGGATTTTGTGTAAGGATGCTCAATTTGTAAAACTGTTCTCTTTCTCTTCTAAAAAAAATAAGGGAATGAATGTCATAAAAGAAACACAAACTAAACTTTATACACTTCTAAAATAAAAAAAAAAATGATAAAAGGAAACACCCACATTATTTGTATTATTTATTTAGCCTGCTACATTACTCTCCGAATGACACAGCTAAATAATAGCAGGATTATTCTTGATAAAATTCCACTCCAAAGTACAAAACATCAAAATTTAATTTTCAAAAATTAGGAAAGAAAACCTCAGACTGATACCATTTAAGATAATGACAACTGCAAACTCTTTATAGGTCGGGGAAACTGAAAAACCTCATCCATGTAGTCTAGTAATCCCCTCCAACAGTTTCAGCTGATTTGTTACTAATGTTCATAAATACACGCATTCTAGAAGATAATGCATTTCTGACCTGTGAAAAGTCAACCCTCCAACAATAAACCCTCCAGTATACTTCCTACATTAAAATGCCAACAGCATGGTAAATTCTTTTTTTTTTTTAATCAGTTTCACTCTGTCACTCTGGGTAGCCTTAGCATCACAGCTCACTGCAGCCTCAAACTGTTCAGCTTAAGCAATTCTCCTGCCTCAGCCTCTCAAGTAGCTGGGACTTCAAGAGCCCACTAAAATGCCCAGCTAGTTTTTCTATTTTTAGTAAAGACGGGGTCTTGCTCTTGGTCAGGCTGGTCTGAAACTCCTGAGCTCAAGCAATCCCACTGCCTCAGGCTCCCAGAGTGATTATAGGCAGGGGCCACTACACCCAGCTAGATTTAATTCTTCTCAAAAAAATTCATTTATTCCAGAGACAACTAAGAAATGCCAAATGACTGGGGCAGAAAAGTATTATGATATATCATAGATCCCTGAACTCACCATAATGCAGATTTACTATCCCCTTTGCAAATACAGATACATGTCATGTTAATTCCACCTTGTCCCTAAAATGCCTAGAAATAATCCCTATGATGCCTAGAAACAATATGAGAAAGCCAGATGTAAGAGGAGAAAAGATGGCTAATTTCTCTAAGCAGTCACCTCTTTTATGCCCTCAACACATTTCTTAAGAAGCATAAAAGGCTTATTCAAAGATAAAACCTCCTACAACAGGTGGCCAACTTGAGACCAGTGACCTTTGGAATTAATTCTACGCTGACTTGGAAATTTCAACTTTTTATCATCTCCATGCCATCATACTACCTTTTATGAGGGCAGTAATGGGTAATTATTATATCCATCTACCAAATATTTTCTGAACACATAGTACATGCCAGGTATTGTTCTGAGGGCTGGATAATAGATAAGGTATTCATGTGACCTACTTTCAAGAGAAAACATAAACATAAGTAAAAATGAAATAAATGAGCTACAGAGACATTTGAAGAATAAGAATATTTCCATCTGAACTGATTTATTTTTATGTCTTTTTATTTAAAACATTTTTGTCTAGTAATTCACTGGATCTTTTTTTTTTAATTCTAAAATATCAGGAGTGGTGCCTGTGGCTCAGTGGGTAGGGCGCCGGCCCCATATACCAAGGGTGGCAGGTTCAAACCTGGCCCCAACCAAACTGCAACAAAAAATAGTCAGGCATTGTGGCGGGCACCTATAGTCCCAGCTACTTGGGTGGCTGAGGCAAGAGAATCACCTAAGCCCAGGAGTTGGAGGTTGCTGTGAGCTATGATGGCAAGGCACTCTACCAAGGGCAATAAAGTGAGACTCTGTCTCTTAAAAAATAATTAATTAATTAATTAATTTAAAAAAATATATCAGGCAAGGCATGATGGCTCCAGCCTGTTATCCTAGCACTATGGGAAGCTGAGAAGGGTGGATCACCTCAACTCAGGAGTTCAAGACCAGCCTGGGCAAGCAGGAGACCCCCGTCTCTACTAAAAATAGAAAAAACTAGCTGGGCATCATGGCAGGTGACTGTAGTCTCAGCTAGTTGGGAGGCTAAGGCAAGAGGATCATTTGAGCCCAAGAGTTTGAGGTTGCTGTGAGCTATGATGATCAGGCACCCTACCCAGGGGGACAAGGTGAGATTCTGTCTAAATAAATAGATAAATAATATCATTTATTACGTGTCATTTGACATTTATTCCTGATTAGTTTCTTCCCATTAGTACAAGTTTCAGAGAACTACCATGAAGAGCAATGTGGATCTAAAACTTGGTTAGAGATGAGGTATATATGTATATGTATGTATATTAATTTAGAAGGTTAAGTTTTTTATTTTATTTTATTTTGACAGTCTCAAGCTGTTGCCCTGAGTAGAGTGCAGTGGCGTCATAGCTCATAGCAACCTCCAACTCTAGGGTTCAAGATATCCTCTTGCCTCAGTTTCTCTATTTTTAGTAGAGACAAGGTCTTGTGTTTGCTCAGGCTCGTCTAGAACTTGTGAGCTCAAGCAATCCACCTACCTCAGCCTCTCAGAGTGCTAGGATTACAGGCCTGAGATACCAAGCCTGGCCTAAGTTTTATTTTTGATTACTTCTCTTCCTAGCATTAGAAATCTACATTTCAAACATCTATATGGCTTTACAAAGGCCTCAAGTTTAGAATTCTTTTATTTGTTCATACCAGGATTTCCTTGCCTTGGCACTACTGACATTTTGGACTAGATAATTCCTTGCTGTGGGAGGCTGTTATATAGAATCATAGAATATTTGGCAGCACCCTTGGCTTCCACCCAATAGATGCCTATAGCTTACACCCCACCACATTCCCCCACAGCTGAGACAACCAAAAATGCCTCCATACACTACCAAAAGTCTCCTGCCAAATGTCTCAACTCTCAATCCCAGTTAAGAATCACTCACTGTTCTACGATGTAGAAGGAAGTTCCAAACATTAACGCTGGTAAGGATTTAAATGAACCACACACACAACCCCTAACTCTAAGCTCTCTAAAGGTTTCCTTCCTTTCCTGTTCTGTTCATTCCCTCAGATCTGAGCAATAACAGGTGTTCAAATATTTGCTGAAAGGAGAATTAATCATTGGCAACATCAGAAAAGAGAGTGTAAGAAATTTGGGGTCAGGTGTGATGGCTCATTCATGACTGTAATCCTAGAACTTTGGGAGGCCAAAGCTGATTGAGTTTAGGAGTTTGAGTTTGCTGTGAGCTATCATAACAGACATCCTGTCTCCAAAAAAAAAAAAAAAAAGGGAAAGAAAAAAGAATTAAAAAAAAAGAAATTGGAGAATTGGAGGTAAGAAAACATCAAGTAATAGCCATTGATCCAGATGTTGAAAGGAAATTAGTCTGGCTATATAGAATATAGCAAATATTTTGATTAAAGAGTCAAATGCCTACGCTAAAAATACAGATGATACAAGAAATAAAATACAGTCCCTGGCCTTAAAGCAGTTTACAGTCTGGTGAGAGAGGTTAAATATGCAGGTAGTCGCAACCCAACAGACTACTAGAAATTCAATGCAAACATACAGGATGCTGTGTGTATGTTTCTGATCCTTACCTTCAGAGTACATACCTTGAGAAGCTATGCACCCATGCCAGCACCTAGTCCACCATTCAAAGCACTTTTTCCAGAAAGAGTTCATGAAATTGTCAGACCTTGTATGACAACAGCTCTGATGGCTATTCCAGAAAAAGAGTTCCAAAATTGCTCTTAAGGGTGGACTAGGCACTGGCATCAGTGCATAGCTTCCCAAGGGGAGCCCTTAGAAGGTAACCACAGTGACACTCAGCAATGAGGTATGTAGCACGTTTTCTAGGATAGTTCACAAACTTAATTGTCTGACCTCAATGAAGAGTATATTATGGAGAGGGAGGAGAGGACTGTGGCATTTAGGGAAAGCTGTCTTTCAGTAACAGGAAAGAGAAACACTTCAATAATTGAAAAAGATTCAAAGTGGCAGATGGAAAAAGTGGGCTTTGATGGCTCTATCAGTCTAGAAATTACAAATTGATGACGCATGAGCAGAACTAACCTAGAGACCTTGGTATTTTTAAAGTAAGATAATTATAAATAAAATCTGACTTTCTGGCTTTCTTAAAAAGTCTGAAGGGCTGACAATGTTGACTCTATAGTTTTGTATGACTTTTAAAATGTGCGTACCCGGGCGGCGCCTGTGGCTCAGTGGCTAAGACCCCGACTCCATATACCAAAGGTGGCGGGCCAAATCGCAACAAAAAAGTCGGGCATTGTGGCAGGCGCCTGCAGTCCCAGCTACTTGGGAGGCTAAGGCAAGAGAATCTCCTAAGCCCAGGAGTTGGAGGTTGCTGTGAGCTGTGATGCCACGGCATTCTACCGAAGGTGACAAAGTGAGACTCTGTCTCAAACAAAAAAAATGTGCATACCCTTGGATCTACTGTGTGTGTCAGATGTAGAGGTTGGATAAATTAAGGAACACTATTGTAGGCATTAAAAAGAATTAGAACTATTAGTATAGCCATGGAAAGACTCTTACATAAAAAAGTAAATTGCTAAATAATGTGATTGATCACATTAATATTAAAAATTAAAACTATAGTATAATAACACATATTATACAAAGTGACATAAAATATATGGCCTACACAGCCACTGTGGAAAACAGTGTGCTGACTCCTCAAAGTTAAACACAGAATCACCATATAACCCAGCAATTCAACTTCTAGTATATACCCTAAATAACTGAAACCAGGAACTTAAATATTTGTATACCATGTTCATAAAAACATTATACATTATTCACAATAGTCAAAAAGTGGAAGCAACCCAAATGTCCATTAATGGATGAATGGAGAAACAAAATTTGGTATATACACACAATGAAATTTTAGCCTTAAAAAGAAAATTGTGACATAAGCCAGAATTTGAATGAACTTTGAAGACACTGTGGTAGATGAATTAAACTAGTCACAAACCTGGTACACTAGGAAAGTACAGGATGATTGGTGTGAGTTACAATACAATCAATTTTCAACCTTAAGATCTTCTAATCAATTGAAGGTCTTTAAGAATAAGAAACATTGTCAGTTTTTAGGGTTTGTTAATGGATGTTTTTCTTATGCATAGAAACTTTGCTACTCCTACTCTAACTGCAAAAAATAATAGAAGTGATTAGCTATCAGAACTGACCTGCAGTGAATTGTAGGTTAATACACCCACAAAGTGTTCTTACACAATGAAACTGAACTTTGACATTAGCACTGCACTTCCCTCTTGAAGAGGTTACTAATGACTTTACTTCAGATGTCACTTACTCAGTAGATTCTATTTCTTCACGTGGAAAAGGGGGTAACAAAGCACTCTGAGGGACAGAAGAGATGACATAGGTGCAAAAGGATCTACTTTGATACTAACTAGTTCTCTCCTCCATCAAGCACACAACAAGATCATCCCTACATGTAAACATGTTATTATGCTAATCATGAAAATCTTAAACCATAGTCTAACTTCACATTCTTCCACTGACTTAAAACATGAATACACCAGAGAACTGATTTAACAAAATCACAATGGAAGCAAATCCAGAATAAAATCTGAAGAACTTCACAATCAACCCTCACACCTACACCACAAGTCTTGTAGCAGAAACATTTATGAAAGCTACATTAATTTAACACCACCAATATTTTAAAATAAACATAAGTCACTCACTAAAAGTTTCAAAGGTTATGACTTTTCAAGGCACATGAGAGGAAATCTCTGAGTAACTTGCTAAGTTAGGCTGTTTAGTGACCTAGTCAAAATCAATTGATACATAGGCCAACATCTACATGGTTTAAAGAAATACAAGTATTACTGTACAAAAAGTACAATTATTACTGTATCAAAGAAATTCTCTCTAAATCAAAAAAGATTTCTGTAAGCAAGAATAATAGAAAATTATGCCCTTCTGGCCATTTAGAGAAGACCAATAAGATGTTAAGTTTTTATAAGAGAAATGTCTCACTTCTCCAACTGCTCAGTTAACACTTGGTATTGCCAGTATTTTTTCAATTAGCCATTCTAGTAAGTACGTAGTGGTATTTCATAGAGGTTTTACTTTTTTTTTTTTAAGAGACAGAGTCTTACTTTATCGCCCTCAGTAGAGTGCAATGGCATCACAGCTCACAGCAACTTCCAACCCCTGTGCTTAGGAGATTCTCTCACAAAATTCTCTTGTAGTCCCAAGCTACAGGCGCCTGCCACAATGCCCAGCCTTTTTTTTTTTTTTTTTTTTGTAGTTTTTGGCCAGGGCTGGGTTTGAACCTGCCACCTCTGGCATATGGGGCTGGCGCCCTACTCCTTTGTCACCCAGCTATTTTTTATTGCAATTTGGCTGGGCTGGGTTTAAACCCGCCACCCTCTGTATATGGGGCCCTCACCCTACCCAATGAGCAACAGGTGCTGCCTGAGGTTTTAAAATTTTTAACAATTTTAATGGCAATTTTTAAAAAAACAGCAGACACTGTTTTGCTCCCTTAAACATATAACACTTTAATTTTTCTGACTCAAAATCATCTTTATAGAATAAACATTTTTTTACCCCCAAGGATAACTGAAGTGCCTAGGATTGTTTTCCTTCTAAAATGGTCTCCGAATTATGTCTGTTTTATAGCTTTTTAAATCTTCTCTCCTGTTGTCACTTCTTGCTATTAATGGTTATCCTACTTCTAGCAGACTTTCCTTTTCACCTTCTCAAGCTGAGTTTAGAAAATAAATAACCGTGCTTGGTAGAATTACATCTAAAAACAAAAGGGCAATCTGTGAGTGAGAGCTTAAAGGATACTTGAAGGAGGAAAGTGAAAGCTTCCCCCTCACCCCACCTCTTCTTAGTATTCAAACTTTCTGATTATCTACTTTGGTTGCTGAGAAATTTCTAGGAGGTAAGTTTCCTAGGCATTTTTCAAAAATGTATGATTGCCAGCTAAGAGAACACCCTTACTCAGCTAAGCAACTGCGTAATTATAATGGTAACCTGTGCAAATAACACTAGGCTATGATTCTAGATGAAGAATTAAAAACTTACCTAAAGCAAAATATACACAAGATTACTGTGTATCCAGAAACCTAAACAGAAGAGATTATCTTAAATGTAGTTTAAATCTAGTTTCCAAACACACATTGGCCAAAATCCTAAGCACCTGTTAGGTACACGGAGGATTCAGAGAGGCACAAAGATAAATACAAAGAAATGTTAAAATGAAAAAAGAATTCAACTGTTCTTTCACAAGACACAATGGCCATATTAATAGTGATTCTGATCATATTTGCAGCGTTCCCTTGAAAATCCTACTTAAGTAACGCCTAACCAAAAGCAATTAAATGAAGCTCATCCTGTCTTTTAAGTAGTATTTTCCATCTCTCGACAAAATAAAGCTATGAACAGTTGTACGATCTCTTCTGAAGGTGGTCGCATCGGCGAAATGGCATCACCTTACTTCTCTGAGCAATAAGCTCCAATTCAGAAAACCTGAGAGGTAGGCACTTCCTCTCACCCGAACTTCCCTGAGGAATGGCACGCTGCGCATCCGCCATGTTCACAGGCCAATCGCTACTCTTCCGGCTGCCTCCACCCACAGTGTTAAAACACATTTCACCAATTGTAACCGGATCTTGGGTGGGACTTCCGCTATCATTTCAGACTTAACTACCACCATCTCATCACAAGCAATCATGAAGTGTGAGAATTCCACAAACTTTGAGCTCGTACACAGTTTCAAGCAAACATAAAAGAATGGAAGATAGGGTGACAAAAGCTGAAAAGCCAAAACAGTACCCAAAATATTTTTTAAGAAAAACAATTTAAAATCAAGTAATCAAAACCTTAAGTCCAGGATCATGTATTTGCTTATCTTTACAGTCACTGCTGGGTCCTGAAGTTCTCCTCTGGCCCAGTTTCAGCCGCGGAGCCCTCTGCCAAAGGGACAGCAAAAGCCGATAATGTGGAGCTCTGATTACCCACCCATCAGGGCACCACTGAAGGTCACTGAATACTTAACTATGCACCAGAAAAATAATTCTGCAAGTTCACTCCTGTATTGCCTGGGCCCCGATTTTAAACTACTTATTTTGCTTTGGATCTACAAAACGGAACTACTTTAAAGACGTTTTCACATAGATTTGTAAATCACGAACTGACATTTTACAATTCCTGAAATCTAACACAATAAACCGTAATTTCCCTAAAGATCTTATTTTAAAAGGAACACGACAGTGTTCTGAAGAAGAGCCTAATGCACTGGCCTTTACACAAGATTCACTGTCACCTAACATTTGTAAAGGTAGCAGCAGCAGCACTAGTATTTCCAGCTGCTTCTCCCTACTGGCCCTGGCGATCTCCCCGCTATTACTATTTATTCCTAGATGAACCTGTTGCTGGTAAAGAGCAGGCTAAATTCAAAACATAAGTATTTGTTTTAAAGTTGAAGGTAAGTAACCTGCCCGCTTAAAAGAAAAAGGAGGGAAATTCGAAGGATATTGGAGATGATGACATTGCCACCTCTGCCTTCTGGTCCGGGGCTCTCTACTCAATCTCAAGTGTCCTTATAACGTCTCCGGACCCGGGGCAGGCTCACTGAAGAAAGACAACTGGAGGCAGGCTTGAACAGTGCACGGCCTGAACAGCCGGCCATCCATCTTGTGTCCCGGCCCGGCTTCCAGCCCGCTCTCGAGCCGAGCCCGAAGGAAGTCGCCACCCCGCGTGCCGCCACGGCCCGGCGACATTCTGCGCCTCGGGAAAGTGTCTCGGGGTGCAGTGCGGCCCTGGTCCCTGGAGCCCAGAAACCCTGGCCCACCACAGAAACAGCCCCCCCCCCCCCGAATCCCCAGCAGGCCTCACCTTGACGTGGAAGCGGATGAGCGCCAGGCGGATGCAGTGGGCCATGCAGACGGGCGGCAGGAACCAGACCTTGGGCGGCGGAGTGCCCTTGTTCTGGACATGGCTGACGATCTGCTGAGCCGTCTGGCGCTCGTTGCCCTGCCGCTTGACCCACTCGTGCAGCCGGGCCTTCTCGAGCGCGCCGTTGAAGAAGACGAAGAGCTCGATGTTGCCGCCGAAGCAGGCCTTGGCCAGCGCCGCCAGGTAGCCAAGCATGTGGTTCCACTGGCCGCCGCTGACCCAGTCGGTGTAGAAGCCGCCGTAGAGGCGGTGCAGGCAGTTGTCGGCGTCCACCAGCAGGCGCAGCGGGGTCTGCGGGGGCCGCTGCCGCCCGCCGCCCACCAGGCTACCCCGGGCCAGCTTCTGCAGCTCCACCGGCACCACGGCGCTCGGGCAGTGCTTCTCGATGTAGTCCTGGAAGCCCTGCACGCCCATGGCGGCGGCGGGAGCGCGGGCGCGGGTGGGGGGCGGCGGGGCCGGGGGTGGCGGGGCCGGGGGCGGCGGGGCCGTGGCTTGCGGGACGGCGGGCGGGGGCGGCAGCCTCTAGGGGGGACTGGGGCGGGTCGGGGGCGCGCTCATGGCCGCCGCGGCCGCCATGTGCTGCCGCCTCCCAGGGCCATGTCTGGGGAGGGACCTGCCGCCGCCGCCGCCGCCGCCGCTGCCGCTGCCGCGAGGCCGAGGCCGAAGCTGAGGGCCGGGGCGGGGCGGGGCGGGGCGGGGCGGGGCGGGGCGGGCGGGCGGGCGGCGCTGACGTAGCGTACCCTCCCGGGCGGACGCCGCGCAGGTCAGCGCAGGCCGGCTAGGGGAAAAAGCGGAAGAGGCGGCGCTGGCGGGACGCTGCTGGGTGCTCAAGAGATTTCTGAGGCTGGGGGCTGGACCGGAACAGGCCACCGGAGCTCCCTCGGCCGAAGCAGGCCGCGCCCAGAAGCCACAGGCTGCCCGCCTCTGGCCTTTCGGCCTCCCGGGCCCGGACAAAAGCTGAGAGGCCGCCGCCACCCGATAAGAGTTGGGCGAAGAAAAGCGGCGAAGCAGGCCCTGGGGAAGAACTCGCAGTGCTAGTGAGGGAAGCGGCGACAAGATGGCGGCTCCGAGGGGAAGACGAAGGCCGAGTCACTCTGCTCGTCGTTGGAGGCCCGTACGCTACCTTTCTAACGCGACTGTCTTGCTCATTCACTTAGGGCCTGCCTCCCACACAGACTCCGGTGTCCGAGGAAGCTGGATCTTCTTGCAAAGAGGGAGGCTAGAGCGCCGGAGCACTTTGTAGTGTGCCTGCGGGGGGAGCAGGATTCCGCAGAAGGTACTGATTTTAGCAGCTTTAGGCTCTCGTTTGTCGTTTTTGTGCATGTGACAAGTGACACGGTCAGACACACTCTAATGTCAGAAAATACAAGCAGCCCTGTATAATCATCACTGAACATACTTTAAGATTATGGGTCTGGGCTCGGCGCCTGTAGCTCAGTGGCTAGAGCGCCAGCCACATACACCCGAGCTGCCGGGTTGGAACCCAGCCCGGGCCTGCCAAACAATCAAAATATAGCCGGGCGTTGTGGCGGGCGCCTGTAGTCCCACCTGCTTGGGAGGCTTAGGCAAGAGACTAGATTAAGCCCAAGAGTTTGAGGTTGCTGTGACTGTGACGCAACGGCCCTCCACCCAGGGCGACATGGTGAGATTCCGTCTCAAAAAAAAAAAAAAAAAAAAAATAAGATAGGTCTGTTACAACGTGTGAAATTTCTGCTTTGTCTTTAGTTCCTACTGCTGAACGGGCCCATATTCTGACACTTTTGCTGTGCTGAAGCTGCTCATCCTAAGTACTTAAATCTTCTTGCTTTAGTGGAGCTTCCTTTACGTAACCTTTATTCCAAGCTCTGCCACAATGGCTTCTGAATAGAGGTTAATATACTGACTGTATGTATATTATGCTTCAATAAGACATTTTTGAAAAGAAATTGTCTTTCAGAATGCAGTATTTAGAATTTTAAAGTGCCTTTTTTTACTTATCTTCAACCCTCCATCTATTCTTTTTCCAGAGTCACCGCTGTAGAGGAGCAGGATGCAGCGATCGTGCTGTATCCCAGACAGCAGCTACTCAACAGGTGTAGCCTGCTCCCACCCAATTTGGCCCTGTAGGCTCAAAGAAGCCTGCCTGCTCTCTGTAAAAAGGCAAGTTGGATTTTTGTTTCTTTTTTCATACCATCTCAAACGCAGGCCAGTATGATACGTAAATAAAATGTTCTTGGTATTTTGATTAGTTACCTTTAGTTTTTAAAATCCAGGTTGTTGAAAGTTAGGCCATTTACACATGTGCAGTTAGTGATGAAGACAGAATTATATGTTAATCTAAATTACAATTAAGAGGACACCCCAGAAATATCCAAGGCAGAGTCACAAGATCCCTACCAAAATAGAAAAACTGAGGCAAGAGGATCTCTTGAGCCCAAGAGTTGAAGGTTGCTGTGAGTTATGATGCCACAGCACTCTATCCAGGACAACAGCTTGAGACTGTTTCAGAAAAAATAAAATAGTACTTTTAATCTTTTCATTGTTTCATATTTTCATTTTGTAGCATTACATCATGTTTACATTCACTGTTTTATTTCTTTTGAGCAGTCTTTTAATTTTTTAAATGTAGAGTGCCATGGTTCTGGAATCATACCACCAAATCTGCCTCATCTTTACCCTTGGTAAAATTACTTACCCTGTTTGAAGTTGGGTTTTTATACTCTATAAAACGAGCATATTAGTCGTACTTATCTTATAGCTTGTTATAAGGATGTTGTTGGATAATCTGTGTCCCTACCACATAGCAAGTAGTCAGTAAATGTTTACTTTTATAGTTATTTCCTCGTAAAATAATTACCTGGACTTTACACTTAAGAACGCAGACTGGTTACATTACTTTATGGTAGTTTAAAATTCATTTTCATAAACATAAAATTCAAGTATGCCTACTTTATTTAGCTGTGTATTCATCTTTAAAATTTTTATTTTTGGAGTAGTGTTTTTAACGGTTGGCAAAATGTTTGGCTGACATTTTGATACTCTGCATTGTCAGCTCAAATACATGGGTTGTTTGAAGTTAAACTTTTTAAATATTGACGTTAAAAATAAACATCTGTATTTAAAATGTAATGAAGTTATATCTTCTTAGGTGTACAATATAGCAACTAATAGTTGGAGACTTTCATTTTCGACCACTTAATAGACAAAGAGAGCTAGCTTATGGTGTACAAAAATAACCCTTCTCTGGCAACCCAGTGTGAGAAAAACTTACTTTCAGCCCTATACCATTTCAGCCAGTTTTGTTTTATTTTGAGACAAGATCTCACTGTCTCCTGGGCTCGAGCACAGTGGCATCATTACAGTTCACTGCAATCTTAAGCACCTGGGCTCAAGCAACCCTTCTGCCTTAGTCCTCCTAGTAGCTAGATCTGCAGGCACATGCCACCATGCCTGGCTAATTTTTCTGTGTTTTTGTAGAGATTGGGTTTACCTGAGTCTTGCTGAGACTCCAATTCGTTTTGCTTATTCATCTACATCCCCAAATGGGAAAATACTGTCTTATTTACTTGATTCTTAACTAATGTCTTTTATAGTAGAATGACATCTTTCATTAATTTTCTACTTAGTTGAGGTATATATCCACCAGCAATGATCAGGTTTTTAAGTAAGGCCATAGGAGATCTATTACCTATTTAATAATTAGCATATGTTAGGAGACCAGCAGGCTCTAGCTAAGCATGGAATCTGTGGCCTTGGAAAAGAGCAAATTAATCCATGCTTGGGATTTGAACTTGGGATGTTTTCCTGGCATTAAGCCTAATCTGTTGTTAATGTCAGCTTAACTTACCTAGAAGAACACTTATAACCTTATTGTCTCTTCATCATGAATTGTACATCAGTAACAGATCACACTATACCAGGGTGTCAACAGTTGAGACTTTTTTTGGTCTTAGGGCTCTCCCTGAAGACTAAAAATCCTTACCAACATTAGGATACAAGAACTACAGGAGAGACTGATCAACATTTACATTCTTGAGACCAGGACAAAATGCATTTCATATTCCAAACAACTGATAATATAAATTGCCTTTTTTTTTCTCTTTTCAGATTTCCAGAAGCTGTTGTGTCAATAACAATCTTAAAAAACTCACAAAACCACCAATACTAAAAATCATTCTTGAGACTAATTTGAAAGCTAGGATAAAATTCCACAGTAGCACTGAAGTGGGAAAATACCACTCCAACAGCCAGATCTGTAGGTCCTATCCATTAAGCCATGAAATGCCAGGAAAAAAACCTCCATTCACCACTCCATAGCTTCTATTTATGATTTCAGAATTCTCTTCATATTAGGGATTTCTTGGATCTTAAGAAAGATATTAAGGTCAAAGATCTCTCTCTGAAGTAACAGGAAGTGTAATGGCTTGGGAATTATTTAGTACCACCACTAAAAGCAGTTACAAGTTTCATTTAACTCTTTAAAGCTAGAAGGGCCTTTTTTCACCTATTCTCATTTCACAGGGCAATGTGGAGGTCAAGAGGGGAAAGTGACATGTCCAAAGTCAGTAGAGCCTGTGGCTAATCTGTCGCTCAATGCCTGTAATCCTAACATTTGGGGAGCAAAGGCAGGTGGGTTGCCTTGAGCTCACAAGTTCAAAACCAGCCTGAGCCAGAGCAACACCTCATCTCTAAAAATAGCCTGTTCCCCACAAATGCATTAATTTACACTGCTGTGATTCAATTTAAAAAAAATAGAAAAAGGGAAACAACTAAAGTAACTAAAATCAGATATAAAATTGGAGAAATTACTATAAATTTATAGTAATAGAATCGTTAGGATGACAGTTGTATGCCAACAAATTCCTGAAAACAACCTACTAAGCATAAATTACAAGGAAACAAAATCTGAAGAGTAAGGAGATTGAATCAGTAATCAAAAACCTCCCCACAAAACAAAATGTCTAGACTATATGGCTTCAATGATAAATTCTACCAACCATTTAAAGAACCGATTCTTACAATTTTTGAAAAAAGTGAAGAGGAAGGAATACTTCCTACCTCATCCTCTAATGCCAGCATTGCCTTCATATGGAAATGAGCACCATCTCAGAAGTGAAAAATTATATATAGGTAATGAAAGCATTTGAGTTCTACTAGAATTCTAAAGTATGAGGCAAAAAAAAAAGACTATAATGGACACCTATGTATGTTACACAATTCTCAATTGCAAAGACATGGAAACAACCGAGTGTTCACCAATACATGAATAAATTAATAAAAGATGGAAATCTCAATGAAAATCAAGCTGGGGAGGAAGGGATAGGTAAATCCACGCATAACAGTACAGTGAACACTATGGGTGAACTTTGACTCAGTCTGTACAAAAAATTATGTGAACAAAATGTGTACCCCCTAATACTCTTAATTTAAAAAAAAAAAAAAAAAAAAAAAAAGCTTAGCTGTTATCCTCTGTTTTTAACGTTTAGCCTGAAGCTTGTCACTAGTTACAACAAGGAAGACATAATGAAAATTAAGTTGAAACTTCTTCAAATGCAGTACATTTTCCAGGTATAAATTGTAATTACTTTCGTTCCCTTGTAACGTCAGGATCAAAGGAGGATGCTATATTATAGTGAATAGATGTGCTACGTTTGACTACATATATGGAAAACAGGATTTTGATTGATTAAAGCGGACACAGTTGAATAACTTGTATAATAAGGTTTTACTATATTGACAATCATGAGTGACCTCAATATGGAGGAATGAGTATCTCTGCATTTGTCAGAAAAACATTTAGTGGTGGCTTACACTGAAAATGCAGCCATGACTTTAATCTTCTATGACAGAATTCTTTTGGTCTGAATTCATGGTCAATTTCCACATATCGGTTGGTTTCACTTCATGACAATGTAAATAGAATCTTAAGGACAACTTTCAATGAATTTTTCCGATTATTTTTTGTAGACTCTTTAGAACTTAATTGCTATTAAATAATCTGCTTACTGTACTTTGGCTGTAGCATATTTTGCATGTGAAGAATGATTGTTGAAAAATTACTGTAGGCATATGTGCAGTTGTAAAATCAATGGCCACATGTTTATCGTTATTCTTGTGATAGAATCATAAATTGTTCTTTAAAAATTCAAGTATTACTGATAATCTATAAAACTATTGTCTGTAATCCTGTAATTGTTCCTCATAAATTTCAACTAAATTTGAAATTTAAAAAAATAATAAAATAGCCAGGTGGGCACCTGTAGCTACTTGGGAGGCTGAGGCAAGAGAATAGCTTAAGCCCAAGAGTTTGAGGTTGCTGTCAGCTATCCATGGCACTCTACCAATGGCAACAAAGTGAGACTGTCTTAAAAAAAAAAACACCCAGAGTCATCAACCAAACAAGAAACAGGTATACCAAGTGTATATTGGATGTTGGCTAGCTTTTAGGAATATGGACATGAAGAAAATAATATTCCCTTCTTTAGGGAACGCAGTCTGAGTAGACAAACAGATTACAGTGTAGTCTGGAAAGTACATCAGTATACTTGCATAGAAATGAGAAGAAAGGATTAATGTTACCCATGTAACATTCTATTCCAATCTCTTATCACAGGTCATACTGCCCTCAAAGGTAGAGATAATCCATCTTAATAAGTTCCATGTGCACTGTCGAGCCCAACCAAACTCACGTAGGTACTGGCTCTACCATTTAACAAATAGCATTACTTTAGGCAACTCTCATCAACCCAATAAACTAGAGTCATCGTTGACACCATATGGGTGAAAGCAATTAATGCCTCCTCTAGCACTTAATAGGTTCTTAGAGTTTTTATGTCTCATTTTCCATCTAAAACAGCACTGCCTATTTTTTGGTTTTGTTGCTTGGTAGGGTTTTTTATTGTGTGTTGCCCAACATGTTTACCAAATTTGATTCCAGATGGCTTTGGAGAGATTCAAAAATATCTATGTTCAAGCAAGAAGACTTGTCATGATGACTTTCATATGAAACCTGTAGGTTCCCTAGGCAACTGTCCAAGAGGCTTCTCAAACTGTGGGCGGTGAGAGCAGCTATGGGAATAAATGGATAAATGTTCAGAGGGACTGCTTTGAAAATGAACTTTATGGACACCTTGTATTCTCAATTGGATGAAAGAACTTCATAGTCATCCCTTATGTACTGCCTGATGGAATCTTCAGGATCAGATTTTGTTTCAATAAATTTTGTTTTAAAATGTGATATAAGTCAAATGAGAATTTTTCTAAGTAATTCCCATTCCTAAATAAGCCATTTTAAGAGTTAATCATTTAGAGACCAATTAAGTGAACTATTATATTTGTGCAAACTGTTAAAAAATGTTCCAATTGTTTTTCCCAGAAGAAATAATTCTTTTATACCAGAATGTGAAAAGTATCCAGGCTTGACTGGGCTGATACATGAATCTGACTTTTCTGGGGAATCTGGGACCTCAGACAAGTAGAGCACACATCCTACTGGAACCAGCTGAAGCTTCTGGCTCAGGCTTGTGACCTTGCTGCCAAAGGAAGAGGTCAGGGTTGACTGGAGCTCCAAGAAAAGTGCATGTACCTCTGGAAGGCATGAAGAAAGTTCTACTTTAAATGCAGTATCACATACTCCAGGATGGAACAATACAGTTGAATAAGAGAGCCCAGCTGTGAGAAATAGTTAAAATCGGGGGCAGGGAATGGTACTGCTCTCAGGTGCTTCCCATCCATTTTCAGGTGGAGGTCCCAGGAGTGTGCTGCCAGGAGAACTGGCCCAGTTTGAGAACTAGGGTCCTGGAGTGTCCAGAGTAAGTTTCTTCACAGTTCATGAGATGTTAGTCTGTCATGTGAAAGACACCAGTTTTGTTAAACTAGAAAGCTCTATAATAGAAATCAAAATTTCCATGTCACAATAGATACAGTATTACACTGACATTTTTCTTGACCTGCACTGTCCAGTAGAACTTTCTTTTCTTTTTTTTTTTTTTTTTTTTTAGAGACAGAGTCTCACTTTACCGCCTTCTGTAGAATGCCGTGACGTCACAGGACTCACAGCAATGTCCAGCTCTTGGGCTTCCGCGATTCTCCTGCCTCAGCCTCCTGAGCAGCTGGGACTACAGGCGCCCACCACAATGCCCAGCTATTTTTTCACTGCAGTTCGGCCAGGGCTGGGTTTGAACCCGTCACCCTCGGGATATGGGGCCAGCGCCCCACTCACTGAGCCACAGGTGCCACCCTAGTAGAACTTTCTGACGTGATGTAAATGACTTGTACTAATATGATAGTCATATGATCATTGGGCACTTGATTTGTGGCTAATCCAGCTGAGGAACTAAATTGTAAATTTTATTTAATTCACTTTAGCCACATAAGGCTAATGGCTACCATATTTTAAGATTTTATTCCTAAAGAAAGAGCAATTACACCATTATAACCCTGTTAGATTGCATTAAATTAGTAATATAGATTACATTAATGTGCATGAATATGGTCTGTGTAAGAAATTAGTAACACCTCAGTCACGTTTGTGCAGTGCTTTATAATTTATGAATTGCCCTTCATTAAATCTCTTCTACTCTAATGGATGGCTACTCACTTCTAGAAATGTGGAAATTAAGGTGACTTTTCCTACATTTTCAATTCTCCAGCCTAAACTGTTTCTATCACATCATTCATAGGGTCCTTACTACTTGTGATGTGTGTTATTTAGGTGTGTTTCCAGTTTGTCAATAATCTTAAACACTTGGTTCTCATAACGGATACTGTACCCAAGTTGCCTTCACAGCACAGAGTACAGTTAGACTTCTCTCTGGGGAAAGATCTGTGTAGATCTGTGATTGTAGTCTAAGCTTGTGTTCATCTTTATAGCAGGCATGTCTCATAGTTTCCTCTTGTTAGAATTCTATTCAGCTAACAACCAGGTCTGCTAAAAAAACCATGTACATTTTATTAGGTGGAGAGGCAAGATTATGTGTTATGCTATTAGTCTGGGCTCTTAGGTTAAAAGCAACAGAAACAACTCTCCCTAATGTAAGTGCAAAGTCATTTATTATAAGGATATTGCAAACTCATAAGTGGTAAGACTCTTGTTATACCTTGTCTTTAGAAAATACAGAGACTGTAAAGCCAGGATTTCTTAAGTCTTTAGCTACTGGTTATAAACTGAATCACCGCCAAGCATCTAAAGAACTACTCCATTTTAATTTGACCCATTAGCCTTTTGTGTGTATGCATTTAACATCAAAAATTCACTTAACTACATTAAGAAACCAATATCTACATCTCATACAAATGATCGTAAAAAAATTCTCATAAAAAACATCATAGGTCTCCTTACTAATATCAAAACACTCTGATATTTCTATGACCTACAAATCTAGAGATCTTATGCCAACCAAAGTTAATTTTGAATAGTTATAACATTTGGCAGATGCTTATTAAGAATTGATTTTTTTTATATTTCTGAGGTACTCCATTGTGACTCACAAATTTATCTTGCCCTCTAGAAGCTCACAGTCTACTAGAAAAGGATAAAATATGAGCATATACTTATATTGCCAGGGAAGTTATTAAGGCTAGTAGATCAGAGAATATACCTTAAGAAATCATGTGAAGGAGACATGAATTTTAAATTGGAACTTCAGCCTTTCACTTTCAGTGAAATATAGGCAATGGTTCTCTTTTTTTTTTTCTTTTTTTTTTGAGACATAGTCTCACTATGTCGCTCTGGGTAGAGTGCTATGGCATCACAGCTCATAGCAACCTCAAACTCTAGGGCTTAAGCAGTTCTCTTGCCTCAGCCTCCCAAGTAGCTGAGACTACAGGTGCCTGCTATAACACCAGACTATTTTGTTGTTGTCATAGTTGTCGTTGTTTAGCAGGCCAGGGCTGGGTTCAAACTGACTGCCTCAGTGTTTGTGGCTGGCACCCTACTCCCTGAGCTGCAGGCACAGAGCCTACAGCCAGGGGTCCTCAAACTTTTTAAACAGGAGGCCAGTTCACTGTCCCTCAGATGGTTGGAAGGCCAGACTATAGTTTTTTTAAAAAAAACTATGAACAAATTCCTATGCACACTGCACGTACCTTATTTTGAAGTAAAAAAACAAAATGGGAACAAATACAACCACACCACCACATGTGGCTGCGGATTGTAATTTGAGGACCTCTGGACTAGACAATGGGTCTTCAAACTTTGAACATCAGTCAATGAAGTACAGATCTTGAGAGATTAGAAACAAAGAGACTCCTCAGTTATTCAGCTGAAAACTGGTTTGTCATCCATATGAGAAAGTTTCCTGAGGCTGAGGGAATAAACCATTGAAAAGAATAAGATTAGGTACAGTAGGCGGGGCATGGTGGCTCACGCCTGTAATCCTAGCACGCTGGGAGGCCAAGGCAGGTAGATTGCCCCGAGTTCAGGAGTTTGAGACCACCCTGAGAAAGAGCAAGACCCCATCTCTAAAAACTAGCCAGGCATTGTGGCAGGTTCCTGTAATCCCAGCTACTCAATGAAGCTGAGACAAGATAATCACTTGAGCCCAAGAGTTTGAGATTGCTGTGAGCTATAATACCATGGCACTCTACCCAGGGCAATGACATGAGGCTATCTTTAAAAAAAAAAAAAAAAAAAAATAGATTAGGTACAGTACCTGAAGTTCACACAAGGGCAAAGAAATCATCAGGAGTATTAAGGATTTTCCCTTACTAAAGAGATAAAGTTAACCCTAGACAAGACACAGTTCTGAGCCTGCCTAACAGATTAATAACAATTGCAAGAATGTAGGAATACAAAAATATACAGCATCCACCAACGTAAAAATGAAAATGTCTAGCATCCAATCAAAAATTATCAGGTCTGCAAAAATGATGTAAAACAAAAATTTAATGAGAAATGTATTTTCTATTGCTGTTGTTACAAACCACCACAAACTTGGAGATTTAACACAAAATTATTACTTTACAATTCTGGAGGTCAGAAGTCTGCACTGGGTCTTCAGAGTTGCATTCCTTCTGGAGGTTCTCAGGGAGAATATGTTTCCTTGCCTTTTCCAGCATTTACAGGCTGCCCACATTCCTTAACTCATGGTCCCACCTCACCCCAGCTTCCTTTTCATCATAACATATCCTGTCTCTGTCTCTAATTAATAAGGATTCTTGTATTTATGTAAGGCCTACTTGGATAACCCAGGATAATGTCCCCTTGTCAAGATCTCTCAACCACATCTGTAAAGTCCCTTTGGTCATATAACATAGGTTCAGAGGACTAAGACCTGGGCATCTTGGTGGGAGTCATTATCCTACCTACTACAAGAGGGAAAAAAGCAATGAACATTAACCCAGAAATAGAACAGTTGATAGAATTAATAGACAAGGATATTGACAACAGTTATTATTGCAGGGAGAATGGGGACCAAAGACCCCACTCTTGGCATGGGAAGGCATCCCCAGAAAAAGAGGAAAATTAAAAAGTAGGCTGAGTAAGTAGTAACAGAGAAAAGTCAGCTAGTTTACATGTAGGCTAGCCATTGCAGGCTTTCTGCCTTTTCTGAAATTCTAGCCTGTTGGGCTTACAAACACCTCTGCTGGGTCTGTGAGCACTCCAAAGAAAAATGGCTATAGAAGAGACTATGACAAGTACCTAGAAAGATACATTAACCAGGTTGTTTCCTGCCTAGAAAACAGGCAAAGCAGATACCCACTGTAGAGATTTGCATTTGCCTGGGACAGAGATCAAGGTAGGAACTCCAGCCCTGACATGTGGGCAGAAGAGCTTATATCCCTTATCACAGAGGACCTTCCTTCCTCCCATCAATACCTTAGCAGCGTTTTACTCCACAGGGTACTAGCGAAATTTAACACTTCCCTCAAAATCTGTGTGATCTCAAACGGGAGGCTCTCCAAATACAAAGCTCAGATTGCAGATTTCTCAAGTCTACCCTTAAGGTTAATAATAATAACAATAGGAGCTGATATGCTCAATCAGAGAAACAGTTGGCGTCTTTGTTTCCTCTCTTATCTTATCCTCTGGGCAAATAGACTTCAAAAAAAACAGAGTGGCACAAACACTTGGTCCCATTGCCAGAATCCCACAAATGGACAATGGACCCCTGAGCTCCCACTTTTAATTCTACTCTATGTCTCATGTCTTTTTCATTACCATCATTTCTAACTGTATATTTCTTTAGTTGGTTGCTGCCAGTTTCCACATGTCTTAGCGGACCCTGTCTCTGGGGCAGGACCCTGAAAATTATGACTGCATTCCATATGTTTAAGAAGTTAGACAAAATAACATGAAGTGGAAAGCTGGAAAATAAAAAGATCCAAAGTGAAATCTGCAGTGTCTGAAATGAAAAATCTACTGTAGGCTCAGCACCCCGTAGCACAGTGTTTACCAAGGCTGGCAGGTTCAAGCCCAGCTCCAGCCAGCTAAACAACAATGACAACTGCAACAAAAAATTAGTCAGGCCTTCTGGCAGGTGCCTGTAGTCACAGCTACTTGGGAGGCTGAGGTAAGAGAATTGCGTAAACCCAAGAGTTTGAGGTTGCTGTTAGCTGTGATGCCATGGCACTCTTCGAAGGGTGACATAATGAGACTCCATCTCAAAAAAAAAAAAAAAAAAAAAGAAGAAGGAAGAAAAAAGAAAAATCTACTATTGTATGAGATTAATAAGATATGACAAAACTGAGAGACATGGTAATAGAAATTATACAAAGTGAAATGAGGAGCCAAAATAACTGGGATAAAAATAGCACAGTATCTCTGTGTGGAAGAGTGTCAGGATGATAGATATTGGATTTCCTAAATGAGTAAGAAAATATTTAAAGAATTTTCTGGGCCAGATGTAGTGGCTCACACCTATAATCCTAGCACTCTGGAGGCTGAGCAGGAGAATTGCTTGAGATCAGGAGTCCCAGGCCAGACTAGCCAAGAGTGAGACCTGTCTCTACTAAAAATAGGAAAGCCTTAGCCAGATATTGTGTCTCATACCTTTAGTCCCAACTACTGGGAACATCATGGCAGTGAGCTATGATGATGCCACTGCAGTCTAGCCTGGATGACAGAGCCAGAATGTCTCAAAACAAGAAAAATTAAAAATAATTTTTCAATAGAAAAGAACACCAAGGCACAACATAATCAAATTGATTAAAATCAGACAAAAAGTGAAAATCTTAAGTCCAGGCATGGTGGCTTGCACCTATAATACTAGCACTCTGGGAAGCTGAAGTAGGAGGATCACTTGAGATCAGGAATTCAGGACCAGCCTGAGCAAGACCATATCTTTACTAAAAACTTTAAAAAATTAAAAATTGGGTGGTGCCTGTGGCCCAGTAAGTGGGGTGCTGGCCCCATATGCTGGCCCATATACCGACAGTGGCAGATTTGAACCCATCCAGGCCTAACTGCAACAAAAAACAGCCCAGCATTTTGGTGGTCACCTGTAGTCCTAGCTACTTGGAAGGCTGAGGCAAGAGAATCATCTAAGCCCAAGAGCTGGAGGTTGCTGCAAGCTGTGATGCCATGGCACTCTACCAAGGGCAACAAAGTGAGACCCTAAAATAAATAAATAAAATGAAAAATTATCCATACATTGTCATGGATACCTTATAGTCCCACCTTTTTGGGAGGCTGAGGCAGGAGAATCACTTGAACCCATTAGTTTGAGGTTGTTCTGAGTTAGTCTGAGGCCTTTGCACTCTAGCACACACACACACAAAAAAGAAAGTTAAAAGAAGTCCACTTCCACCAAAGACACATAGTATATAGAGAAACAATGACAGGAATGTTAGCATATTTCCCATTAGAAACCATTCAAACTAGAAGGTGAAGCATCCTATTCACCAAGAATTATTTATCCAGCAAAAATGTCCTTTTTTTTTTGAAGCAGAGTCTTACTCTGTCACCCAGGGTAGAGTACCATGGAATCAGCCTAACTCAGAGCAACCTTAAACTCCTGGGCTCAATTGATCCCCTGCCTCAGCCTCCCTGGTAGTTGGAACTATAGGCATGAGCTGAAATACCTGGCTAGTTTTTCTACTTTTAATAGAGATGGGGTTTCACTTTTGTTCAGACTGGTCTTGAACTTCTGAGCTCAAGAAATCCACCTACCTTGTCCTCCCACAGTGCCAGGATTATAGATGTGACCCATCACACCCTGCTTACCAGCAAAAATATCTTCAAAGGTGTGGACAAGGCATAGGCTGTTGCAGGTCTGTGCTGATTCTGCGGCATGGGTGTAAGAAGACAGTGGACTGAGAGAACCAGATGGGAGAGGGAGAGGTGGTGCCCCATGGCACAGAGTAGCAGTGGTAGGAACAATAGGACTCACACCCCTGGGGATATTTTGGAGAGACACTCCCTACCTCTCTGGACAGGAAGAGAAAGCTGGGCATCTTCTCTGGTGGCAGCCACTAGTGAAACAGATCTGGGATGGAAATGCAGGCCCTGTGAGCAAAGGGTATGCCTGAGGCAGTACATGCCTGGGTGGGGCACGGCGGGGATGGAGACTAGAATATGTGCCCACAGAGACGGCATACTCCCAGGGTGGGGCTGAGTCAGAAGGACTGCTTTAGTGAGCCTATGAAGGCCCCAGCCCCCAAGGGATCATAGCTGAGACAAAAGCAGGAAGGGAGAATCTGGAACTGAGAGCTGAGTGTGAGCTCTAACTGTACCCGCCCCAACACAGAGTGCAACAAAGAAAGACACCCAGCTCTGGGCAGCAGTACAGACCAGGGCTGAGTTGCAGTTTCTGTGAACTCAAACAGTGCCTGGTCTGCAGGGGAATATAGCTGGGACAGAAAAATAAATTCTGCAAAAATATAAGTGTCAGCAACATCAATCAGGGGCAAGGCTGGAACTGAGTGAACCTCCCCAGCTTCCATTAAGCACCCAAGGTTGTCATGCCTCAGCTTTCTCTGCTGGATGGTGGCAGAATGTGGTAGCCTAACGGAGAAGACATAGATCTCCTTGTGACTCAGGCACATGCAAATCCCTGAAGCATGTGCTCATTGGAGGGAACTGGGTCACAGCCCTGAGGGCTTACCACTGACTGGATGTGACAGAAGTGCAAGGTGGGGAAGGAGGCATCAACTTTTCTGGACTAATTCATTTGCTGGGTGGATCCTTCTGACTCCATGGAGCACCTGAGCAAGTCATACTTGAGCTGCCAACAGATCCCTGCTGTGTAGTTGCCTGAGACCTTTGAATTCTCTCACTTGAGACTGGGTTCTGACTTGGACAATTGATTTGGATCTCTTGAACTTGGCCAATCACCTGAAGACTCTCAAAAGTGGTACCCTGGGTGTGTGGTTGTGGAAAGGTTTGATTTTCCTTTTCCAGTTGTTGCCCATAGTGGGGGTAGGATGACTTAATTGCTGGTATTTCTCCACAGCTGAGACTTCAACCCAGAGTAACTGATTCACTAGGGTAGGACAGAGAAAAGCTGAAAACAAGACAGAGCCACTTAGCCCCACAACACCAAGCAGGTCCACAGCATCTCAGGCCATAGCACTGTACAGGTTCTTTGCAAAGCTCTAAGGGAAAAGGGACAGACACTAGTCCCAGCTCTTGGGCAAAGGGCTGCTTAATCTACTCCAGGAGTCCCCAACCCAGCTTCACTTTATCTGCTCATCTAGCCAAATGGTGTAAAATAATCATGGGACGGAATCAGCAGAAAAACTTCAGTAACATGAATAACTAGAGTAGATCAACTACCCCAAGGAATGATATGGTGGACACAACTGAAGATCCCATTCATAAACAAATGGCTGAGATGTCAGAAATCAAATTCAGAATTTGGATTGCAATTAAGATTAATAGAATGGAAGTAAAGTTGGAATTAAAAATTTAAAGAACATTTCAAAGGTTATCTCAAGAATTCAATGAATTCAAAGACAAAATCACCAAAGATTTTGACAGAGTGAGACAAGAACTTGCAGCCCTCAAAGATCTGAGGAATACAGTAGAATCCCTCAGTAACGGAAAGGAGCAGGCAGAAGAATAGATTTCTGGCGTTGAAAATAAAGTTTTTCAAACACTTCCAAGTGCTCAAAGAGGAAGAGAAGTGGAAAACAAAATTGAATGATTCTCTCAGAGAGTTCTGGGAGAACTTGAAGAAAACTAATATTTGCCTTATAGGAATTCCTGAAGGCAACAAGGTAGCTTTGAAAGGCCCATATGCTCTACTCCATGAGATAATGAAGGAGAACTTCCAAGACATGCCAAGAGATTCTGAAATTCAGATAGCAGACAATTTCAGAACCCCAGCACAACTCAACCCAAATAAGACATCTCCTAGACACATTAAAATTAATTTTGCCAAAGTTAATGAAGGAGAAAATTCTGCAAGCAGCCAGATGTAACAAAATCATAACCTACAAGTGAAAGAATATTAGAATGACTGCAGATCTCTCTGTTGAAACCTTTCAAGCTAGAAGAGAGTCATCATCGAATTTTAATCTCCTAAAACAAAATAATGTTCAACCCAGGATCCTGTATCCAGCTAAACTGAGTTTCATTTATGATGGAGAAATTAAATACTTTAATGACATTTATATGTTGAAGAAATTTGCCATAACTAAACCAGCTCTTCAGGATATTCTCAGATCTATCATCCATAATGACAGCACAAAAGTAAACTCACTCAGAAACTTTTGATCAAATTCCAACTTCCACAGTGGCAAAAGAATTAAAAATGTCCACTGGACTTTAGAGAAAACTATAACACAAAATTTGACCAGGCTTGTCAATATCTACAATTAATGTGAATGGCTTAAATTGTCCTGTAAAGGGGCACAGGTTGGCTGACTGAATGCAAAAACTCAGGCCAGATATCTTTTGCATACAAGAATCTCATATTACCTTAAAAGGTAAATATAGACTCAGGGTAGCTCGGTGCCTGTAGCTCAAGTGGCTAAAGCGCCAGCCACATATACCAGAGCTGGCGGGTTCAAATCCAGCCCAGGCCTGCCAAACAATGACAACTACAACCAAAAAATAGCCATGCCTTGTGGCGGGCACCTTGTAGTCCCAGCTACTTGGGGGGAGGAGGCAAAAGAATTGCTTAAGCCCAAGAGT
>CAUYPK010060912.1:0-35745 GCA_963574355.1 Loris lydekkerianus
ATGTAAGATGCGATTCTTGGATGCAGCAGATATCTGGTTTTAGATTTGTATCCAGTCAGCCAACCTGTGCCTCTTTAGAGGACAATTTAAATCATTCACATTGATTGAGAATATTGATAAGCCTTTCGAGAGTCCGGTTGACATTTTTAATCCTTTTGCAACTATGGAAGTTGGAATTTGATCAAAATTTTCTGGGTGGGTTTACTTTTGTGGTGTAGTATTATGCTGGTCTTTATGGAGGATAGGTCTGAGAATATCCTGGAGAGCTGGTTTACTTATGGCAAATTTCTTCAACATGTGAATGTCATTGAAGTATTTAATTTGTTCATCATAAATGAAACTCAGTTTAGCTACGTAGAGGATCCTGGGTTGAAAGTTATTTTGTTTTAGGAGATTAAAAGTTGATGACCATCCTCTTCTAGCTTGAAAGTTTTCAGCAGAGAGATCTGCAGTTATTCTAATATACTTCGCCTTATAGGAGGTGGTTTTCTTTCATCTGGCTGCTTTCAGAATTTTCTCCTTCCTATTAACTTTAGTGAAATGAATTATGATGTATCTGGGGGATGTCTTATTTGGGTTGAGTTGTGCTGAAGTTCTGAAACTGTCTGCTATCTGAATTTCAGAATCTCTTGGCATATCTGGAAAGTTCTCCTTCATAATCTCATGGAGAAGAGATGCTGTGCTTTGTGAAACCACTTCGTTGCTTTCGGCGATCCCTGTAAGATGAATATTGGTTTTCTTCAAATTATCCCAGAGCTCTCTGAGAGAGTGATCTGTTTTTGCCCTCTATTTCTCTTCCTCTTTGAGAGTTTGGGAGCATTTGAAAGCTTTGTCTTCAATGTCAGAAATCCTTTCTTCTGCTTGCTCCATTCTGTTACTGAGGGATTAGCCTGTGTTTCTCAGATCTTTGAGGGCTGCAACTTCTTGTCTCAGTGTGCCAAAATCTATGGTCATTTCATCTTTGAATTTGTTGAATTCTTAAGATATCTTTTGGGTTACTGCTTGGAATTCTAATTTGATCTTATTTGCTATCCAGATTCTGAATTCGATTTCTGACATCTCAGCTATTTGTGCATGGTAGAATAACCTTTTAAATAAGAGTTTTCTCGTATTAAATTGGGTATGGAGGTGGGGTACCGTACTAGGAAACCTGAGTGTAATTACTTTATAAGTGTGAATTCCAGCAAGTAATCTCTGTACCTCAGTTTTCTTTACTGTGGGATAGAAATAAAAATATATACCTTTCAGCGTTATTGTAATGCTTGAGTAAAATAATTTATGGGCAAGGGCTTTATAAAATATTAGCAGCTAAGCTTTGGGGTGATAATTGTCCTTACTTCCCTCCTTACCCAGTTAGATTCCTTGGTCCATCCTGTTGGCCTGGCCCCTTCAGCTTTCCTGCCTCTTCCCTTCCTTTCTCCCCTCTCTTTTCTGTGTTCTTGACATAATGTCAGCCCTAGTTAGGGCTAAATCTTTTGTACAACAACAAAAAGAGGATGGAATTTGGTGTCTGACAGGTGAAGTGAAAGTGCCGCTGCTCTATCCTTCATTAGCTTTTGGGAAGTCAGTTAACATTTCCAAGCCTCCATTTCTCAAGTATGAAAAAATAATGATGATGACACATCATACAGTTTGGGGTTTTTTTGCGGTTTTTGGCCAGGGCTGTGTTTGAACCCACCACCTCCGGCATATGGGGCTGCACCCTATCCCATTGAGATACATCACACAGTTATCACCAAGATTAAATTCCATAACGTCTGTAGCATGACAGCACAAGATGGGGCACAGAATGACTTATCAAGTAAGTGCTGCACCTGCTGTTATTAGTATCGATAACCCATGTTAGTTGTTTTTTTCTATGCTAAGTCCTAAAACTAATTTACGGATGTACATTTCCAAACACAAATGCATGCTTCACTACATAAAAACATTTTAAAATTCTGATTTAACAGTCTTATTTAATATCTTTGTTAGTTATTTTAAGACCTCCTGTTCTTTTCCTTAAGAGTTTGAAGTTTCAAGAACCTTCTAATTATGCTTTTGGCTTATTCACAGAATAGTAAAGAAATTTTAAAAAGAAGATGAAAAGTATGGTTTGAAATCTGTTCTTAATTTGTAAAACGTGATGTACGAGATGAGTGAATATAAATCATGAGTGAATATTTCATATTCTGCTGGGAAAAACTTTTGCGATGAGACTGTCTGAGTATGAATGATTCTAAAACCTACCTTATACAGCTTGGTAGCTAAGAAACTTTTCCTCAAACCCCACTATATGGTTGCACAGGTTTCAGTGTTCATATTTGTATTTAGAACACATCAGTGAAAATATTGACATTCTTTGATAGTAAGCTTCTAATTACAAAAGAAACATCTAATTTAACAAGTGTAACTCAAGGCATTTAAACAATTCTCCACAGTATTCTAAGACATCTGCGTTATCCAATGGATGATATTCTAATAAAAGAAGGAAATGTTTCATGTTCCTTCTTATTACCATCCACTATCCAACAGCTTCTAGGAAAAAAAAGAACTAAAACAGTCCCCTCAGCTGCAAAGAGAAAGAAGTTTTAAGATCTCTTCACAAAATTTCTGGGATCCCAGCAGACAAGAGTCAAAGTATAGTTTTCTTTGCCGCAAAACCCCTAGCCTTATAAACACGTCAAATAGCAGATAAGCTACTGATATGATTTATTCTTGTCATTATTGGGGAGAAAGTATATGAGGGAGGAAAAGGTGAAGTGGCTGAGATAAGGCAATATGATGTTGATAATAACAGCAATGTAAGCAGTGTCTACCATATCCCAGGCACTGGTTGTTACACTTTTTAATCCTCACAATAACTACAAAAGGTAGATACTATCCTCATTTTAGTAGAAAACAGATTCGGTGAGACTGAACAACTTAGTAAATGCTGCCATGAGTCAGATTCAGGTATGTTTAACACCAGTGCTGGGGTCTTAATCATTGCACTGTTCCGCCTTCCAGCAAAATGGACAAATGTGGAAATATTGGACTGGTAGAATAGATGGCATGGATCTAGGAAGAAGTGGGCCAGGGTTTGAGACTTTGAATTTATCAAAAGTTACCAGGTAATCCTAATGTTGCTGGTCTAGGTAACACACTTTGTGAACCACTGCTATAAAGAAAAAACTATGCTGAAAAAAGAAAAAAAAAAAAAAAAAAACTATGCTGATTAATGTTACATTTGTATGCACATGCTTATGACAAGCTGGCCTGTAAAAGAATAGCATTTCTTAAGAGGCTACATTCCAATTTGCAGGCAGAACTTATGAATCCCATTTTTTACAGCTGTATACATAAAATAAACGGTGTCTGGAGACACAAAAATGTGGGCAGACAATTGTCCTTATGGCTATATTCTTTTCTTTTTCCTTTTTTGAAATGAAGTCTCACTGTGTTGCCCAAGCTAGAGTGCTGTGGCATCATCCTACCTCACAGCAACCTCAAAGTCCTAGGTTTAAGTGATCCTCCTCCCTTAGCTTCTTGGGTAGCTGGGACTTACATGCACCTGCCACACACTTGGCTAATTTCTCTATTTTTAGTAGAGATAGTAGCTTGCTTTTGTTCAGGCTTGAACTCAGGGGATCCTCGTGCCTCAGCCTCCCAGAGGGCTAGGATTGCAGGTCTGAGCTATCACGCCTGGCCTATGGCTATGTTCATAGTGAGGCAAAAGACCATCCTTCCTTTTTTTTTTTTTTTTTTTTTGTAGAAACAGTTTCACTTTGTCACCCTCGGTGACATCACCGTGGCATCACAGCTCATAGCAACCTCCAGTTCCTGGGCTTACGCGATTCTCTTGCCTCAGCCTCCCAAGTAGCTAGGACTACAGGTGCCCACCACAAGGACTGGCTATTTTTTTGTTGCAGGTCAGCCAGGGCCAGGTTTGAACCTGCCACCCTTGGTATATGGGGCCAGCACCCTACTCACTGAGCTACAGGAGCTGCCCAAAAGACCATTCTTTCAATGTGCAATTTGCTCAGTGAAGCAACCATAGGAACAAGAATGTCTCATTCAAAAGAAGCAACCTTTCCAAATTTAATACCATCTCTTTATAATCCAGGAAAAAGTACAGATGAAAATAAAATGCACCAGCTTGGCGCCCGTAGCACAGTGGTTACAGCGCCAACCACATGCACCCAGACTGGCACGTTCAAAACTGGCCTGGACCTGCTAAACAACGACAACTGCAACAGCAATAAAAAAATAGCTGGGCTATATGGTGGGCGCCTGTAGTCACAGCTACTTTGGAGGCTGAGGCAAGAGAATTGCTTAAGCCCGAAAGTTTGCTGTGAGCTGCGACACCATGGCAGTCTACCAAGGGCGACATAATAAGACTCTGTCTCAGAAAAAAAAAGAAAATAAAATGCACCTAAGCTTAGTAGTGGAAAAAATATGAGCCCACAATCATTCACATTTCCAACCACAGCTCTGTTGGTCCAATTGGTTCTACTTTCTTCTTTTTCTTTTTTTTAGAGAGAGCAGAGATAGCAAGAATGTTCATGGAACTGGTTCTCTGGAAGCCAACAGTCTTGGCCACTTAGGCTGTTTTTTACCCCTTCCCTGGCTCTTGCTGCAGGCATATGTTTAGTTACAGCACTAGCGGCTGCCACCACTGCTATAGAAGCTGATATCAGTATGAAAAGGGGATAGAAGAATGTCAGAAAACTAGTATTATTTTAAAAGGAAATTGCTTCCAATTTCAAACCAGTCCAAGATTAGTAAGGAAAGGAGGTTTCCAAATCATAAGGTCTTCTAGGATGGAGACTTCTCATTCTAACATCCTTTTGAAATGGAAAAACACTTATTATTAATCCCCTTGGTTATCAAGAACCTCTTTACAGGCTAATTATCTTGCTGGCAGAATATTGTATAGAAGAGTTGTATTTTAAGGCTTCTGAAAACTTCTCTGTTTAACTTTGAGTAATTATTTCTTGTTGAATTTGGCAGAATGAAGAGAAACTTTTAGAATTTTTCCTTTCAGCCTTAGTAAGTGTTGTTAACTCTTGGAAAGTTTATATTTGGAGGACTTACTTTAAAAACAGATAATAAACTATTGCTTTTAAATGTACACACATGAATGTTTTATAAGGCTCTTGAGAACTCCCACAATCCAGTGTGCTTGATGAGAGCCATTTAATTTATCCCATGGGTCCTTATGTCACAAATATTTTTTGAGGGCCTACTCTGCACCATATTCGGGGGGCTGCAGGGCTCCTGTCTGTCATTTCCTTCAGGACTCTGCTCTGAAGTGGTCCAGCAAGGCTTAGATCATAAGAGACAGCTGAGGAAACAAAAAGCCTGCATGCTTTTCTTTCACTAACTCACTATACATAACAGCAGAAATTTATGAGCACTCTACCTTCTACAAGCTTTCCAGTTTACAATCTAGTAGGTTGCAGTGTCCCTGGGTTATTCTCTATTTGAATCATTCCTGAATCCAATTACTTGAAATATACCAAATTAATCCACCCTTTATTTGAAGTAATACTGTATTATTTCAAAGATCCTTCAGTGTCTGGAAACTAGTAGGTATTTATTGAATAAAGGCTTCATTTTCTCAATGTTGGGAGCCCCAGATGAATTCCTAGAAGTGATAGCACTGTTTCCATTTTTTTTTTTTTTTAATTCTCTGGCTTCTGTCCTAGTTGTTTTAGTTGCCCCCATGCTGCCCTGGCGACTAAGCCCAGCCAGCACACACCGTCTGGCCGGCTAACTGGAACGTGGCTCCCAAGGTCCTGTCCTGTGTGAGAGTCAGGAGAAGAAAGACAGAGTGTGGAAGTCTTGCAGTAAGGACACCCTGCGGCCTTTTACATTTTATTTATTTATTTTCCCTTGTTTTGCTTAGACGTATCAGAGCAAAATATAAAATTAAGTAATGGGCGCGCTCCCCTCTTTACCTTCGCCTAGCTGAATCCCCATCCATAGCTCTGGGTCTGTTGCAACAAGGTGCTTGCTGTGTGAGCTGCTCTGTGTCTTTTATGGACGATGGTTAGGTGAGGACAGACAGACGATGGCACTAACTTTCATCATATTCCTATTCCTCTGTTTCTGTCATTCAACACCTACTGAACCCTACTCTGGCTCGGGCAAGGCATCTGGTCCTGAGGATATAGAGATCATATGGTCCCTGTCTTCAGGGAGTTCAAGGTCTCCTGGGGGATGCAGATAAGAAAAAATACAGAGAGAAGCACAAGGCAGTGTGGGAACCCAGAGGAAAAGAGTTTAACTCCACTGCAGGGTGCAGGCAGGGTCAGGCCACTCTTCACAGAGAAGAATTATTATTCATTCTACTGGCTGGATAGCAAAGATACCAAACATTAAATTGAGGTTCTTATTTTTCCCACTTTAAAACCAACTCCACAATGGTCCTCATTTACTGTCAAAACTGGTTTCTGTGTGATAATGCCACTAATATGATTATGCCAGCCTTTCACTGCTGCTCACCTTACACTTTATATCTGAAGGTCATGGTACTAAAAACTGGCATGGGTTTTTTCCAAGGTATCTGGTTATCATGCTTGACTATAATTCTAAAACTGATGATCAAGAAACAAGTTAATAGGCACTTTATAGAATGGGTATTGAGTTGGGGGAGCAGATCCACAGAGGAAGAAACAAAAGCACTATGTTAGGCGCATGCCAGTGCTTAGGGAGCTTATGCTACCTGTGCCCTAAGCCAAAGGTAACTTATGATTTGTTTTTCTTAGGGGAGGACTTGTTTTACTTACCATGTGGAATGCTCCTGGGGCCTTGACAGGTCTGAAGCCATCAACAGGCACGCATTGATCCGCGTGGCCATTGCAGAAGCAGCTGCCCTTGACAATGAAATCATAGATCGCATAGTGTGTGAAATGTTGAGGCTTTTCATTCAGGTCATTTCTCTGACAGGGGCAAGACTGTCGTTTGAGCAGCTGCACACGGAGGTTGGTGATCTTTAGCTGCTCCTGAACTTTGGCACTGTAAGGGTTCTCTTCATTGTATGGTGGTGACAGGGCTTTGAAAATAACCTATAAAGAAAAAGAAAATACCATAGATTTATATGACTGTGTGCAAACTCTGAATTGTTTGCCTAGTACAGTCCTGGTTTGATTTATACCTTTCGTCATCTGTTAGCGATAAGATAACAGGAAGGTTTTAGACCTTGAGTACACCTAGGGAAGAGCTGCCCTGTTCTTCTAAGGAGCAGATGTGCTGCAGGTTTGCATACAGAAGTGTACGCAGAGTAACCAGCAGAGACCTGACTCCTGAGACGAAGCCAGCCAGGCAAAGATCTTGGGGTTGAGGGCATTCTGGGTAGAGGGAGCAGCAAGCTTGAAGGCCTTGAAGCAGCGGTAAGCTTGGCATGTTCAAGGAAGCATGGCTAGGTCGATGTGACTGGAGACTGTGAACAAAAGGACAGTGACTGGAGAGGGCACAGGTGTGAGACAGATGTGAACAGAACCCTTTAAAAGCCATAGTTGAGTTATTCTAACTGTAGTGAAAGCCACTGGGAGGTTGTAGGCAAGAAGCGATATGATCTGATTTACATTTTTCTAAAAAGATAACTCTTGGATATAAAAATGTCATTCTAGAAACTATCCGAAAAGTATGAAGAGGTAAGAATCAACTGTGTGGGGATCACATCTCCAGGTCTCCTGGTACATAACTGTCATCAATGAAATACGACTTTGGGGGAGTCGTGGGGAATAGGTCAATGGAGTGGAGAATAGGTCAATGGACATTTGGCCTCTACCACCTATTCTCTATCCAGTAGCCAGAGTGATTTTTTATAAATACAAGTTGTGTCACATCCTTCCCTTGCTTAAAGCCACCCCCACTCAAAGACCTCCAATATTCCACAGAACAAAATGCAAAGTCCTTACAATGGCCCAATGGCCCACTTGATTTTTGTTCTTAGTACAAGCTACCACTTGCCACATTATATCTGTAGTTGTTTACTGAATTACAGTCTTCAGAGTCTAGAATGTAAACTTCACAGGGGCAGTCACTGATGTGTCCCAGGACAGTGCCTGGCACTTGGTAAGTATTCAATAAATTTTTGGTAAATCAATTAATTATAACATTGTTCTTGCCATTCCTGTAATAGGTGAGAATTCCAAATAACTAGCTTCCTTACAGAGGGCCCTAAACAGATTCACATAATGAATTTCATGTTATAGCACCTAAGAGGTAAGAACTAGTCTTATGACAACAGTAATAGATAACTGAACAATTAACCAGTATTTGTGTTTCTACTTATTTTTGAACTTTCAAAACTTAAAAAAAAGTTGCATCTTAAAACATATTAGCCTCATGGTAAGTGGTAAAAAGCAGAATATTAGGAAATAAAATTTTCCAACAAACAATATGTCACATACTTGAAAGTCAGGATAGAAGTAGTATCTTTTTCTTTTAACAACAGCCTGAATCAAAACATGATTTTGTATTTTTAAACATTAAACAAACAAACAAAAAAAACATTGAATCTATTGTGGGCTTTCTATGGGACTTACTTTCAATGACACCTTAAGCACTGCCTGTCAGCCATTCACGAGGAACTCTTGCTCTTAATAGCATAAATGATGTGGCTACTCTTACTTTATCAACCACAGTAATGCCAGCACATGGAAAAGGATAATCCAGTGTTAACCAAATAAGCGTCCCACCAAAAAGTCTGTGGTGTACTTCTCTGTGTTGTCTCCCCACCCTTCCTTTTCCGGAGTATTGGTGGCAACTGTTTGCTCTCTCTGTTCCTGTCTCATACTATTTACCCTTGACATTTACCCTTGGCCCCCCTCCTTCCCCTCCCCAATTATTCAGCACATGTAAAGCTAGAGGAGGATCCAGTCAAGGTCTGTAGGAACTTTGAGGCCCTTGTGCTTCCTGAGCCCAGACTGTGGAGGCTGAATGGCGTCTCTGTGCTTGGTGTGCATGACACCACAGTTGGCACGCCGATATCAGCGGGGAAGGGACATCATGACCCCTGAGGCTGTATGCTGGAAAGGAGACAGCAGAGTGCCACAGACACAAAAGTGAACGGGAATTTAAACCATGAAATCTTTTTTCCAGAAAGGAGACGCCTTAATCTGATACCCTGGGAAATGGATCTACCCCGCATCAGGAAACAAAGAGCACGCCAATCCAGATGCTGCAAACTTCTGGCAGGTCGCCCTTTGGGTCCCACCCAGTTTTTCTTCAAACTTCCCCAGAAGAAGCCTGTAAGGCACTACTGAAATGAAAGAAGAAAAAAATGTAGAAGACCTCCATATGATACCAGCCTTTTCTGGGTTTTGTCCCCATAAGGAACCGGATGTACCTATGGGCCCATCACTGACCCTCTGTCTGTGATTGCTTCTGAATGTACGCTCCCAACAAGTCACAGTTAAAAAGGCAAACATCAAGCTTTTTTTGAGTAGGATCAAGCATACTTTAATATTTCTGGCTTATTAGTACTATTGGCCAGAAAGTCTCATTTTTTTTTTAAGTTAAGAAATGTCATTTTGTTTTGGTAGTTAATATTATTGTCATTCCAGAAAGACCTGTCATACAAAATGTTTATGATACTAGGCACCTGCGATGTGATCCATCCCAAAGACAACCAAGGACGCTAACTCCATGATATCTTTCCATCTAAACTTCTGTGTGTATATGTACATATAAAATATAATGTAAATAGCTTTGTATATCTTTGGAGTATTCTTCCAAGTCAATAAATATATTCCTACATCAGCGGTTCTCAAAATATGGCCTCCAGGCCAATAGTATCTGAGGGAACTTATTACAAATGCAAATTTTTGGACCCTCTCCCAGTATTCCAGATCAACTAAATCAGAACCTCTGTGGGTGCTGCCCAGTGATCAATGTTTTAACAAGCCCTTGGGGTGTTCTGATGCACAACCAAGTCTGAGAAATTCAGCTGTGCAATTTAAAAGCCTGTTCTGAATCCCATTGTGTGGGTATTACATAATTTAGCCAGGCTGCTATTGTTAAGCAATTAGGTTGTTTCCAATTTTTTAATGTAACCAACTACAATGAACAACTTTTTAGCTAAAAAGTAGACATATATAGAGTAGTCCCCCTTTCATCCTCAGGGAACATCTTCCAAGACCACCAGTGGGTGCTTGAATCCATG
This sequence comes from Loris lydekkerianus, assembly GCA_963574355.1. NCBI lineage: Eukaryota > Metazoa > Chordata > Mammalia > Primates > Lorisidae > Loris > Loris lydekkerianus. Next base: position 10,136 of record CAUYPK010060912.1, read on the forward strand.
GATAGTACCAAACCCTATATATACTACGTTTTATCCTATATATATATATACACACATATATTTACCTATGATAAATTTTAACTTATAAATTAGGCATAAGAGATTAACAACAGTAACTAATAACAAAATAGAGATAACAATGCACTGTAATAAAAGTCATATAAATGTGGTCTCTCTCCCAAAATATTTATTGTACTATTTTTGGACTGTGGTTGACTGTGGTAACTAAAACCAAGGGAAATGAAACTGCAGATGAGGGGTAATAATTTCCTGAAGATACACTTCCAAATGTGAAATCAGTGAGTCAAAGGAAATGAATGAAAAAGATCTGACCCTCTGAATGAATCACAAACCCTTTCCTACCTAATCTCTGGAATCTTCACATTTCCCTGGTCTTGCCTTTTGTCTCTAAACCTGGAATCCCTCAAACTTTGCCTGAGGATCTGGATTCCTGGCGCAGTTTCTGCCATTTCTTATGCCCAAGTGTACAGAAGAAATTCTTTAAAAGTCTGAAATTAGTTAAAACCGCCTTTGTCGTCTTTCTTTTCTAGAATTTCACTCACCAAAAAACCTGCGATAACAACACTGAACATTAGTAAAAATAGCATCTATTACATTTATGCTCTGAGATAAGACTATGAACAGAGTATCAACACAGGGCGAGCAGAATAAAGAGTAAATACTAGGTACATAACAGTCAAGGAGTTCTTTTAGAATTGAACTCATACCTTGCATATTGCTCCCTATCTAAAATTTTATTGCCTGTGTCGAATCATAATAATTCAAGAAACTTAGTTATTGTATTATTATTTTTAAAAATTATTGTTAGCTGCTAGCTTGAGGAATGTGGGTCCAATTTGATCACCCATCCTTGGAACTTGTTTTTTCCATGACAACTCTTAACATTGGTCCATTGTTGGTCCCTATTTACTTGTCTGCATCTTACATTAGACTCGATGCTCAAAGGGCAGGGATCTTGTTTGTCTGGATAACAGTTGTGTCCCCAGCATGTCCCACAGTCTCTGGCACAATTTCATATGGCATGAGTGAATGAACTATTTCTCCAAATATCATTTTAAGAGGAAAAGCCAAGCAGAGAATAACGATGTGGAAGAATAAATGTGCTTTGCATGACACAGACATCTTTGCATGAATACCTTTGTAAAAATAGGTAATGCATTTCAAAATGCTTTATGAATTTCTTCTCTTCCGTAGTGCACAAGATATTTCATATTATTAAGGAAGAAGATCAAGCAGGCATGAGCAAACACCCAAAGAAACAGTGCTTTTGAGTCTCATTTTCTTGTTCACTAAAAATGGAATCTTCCAGAACATAATTGCATTTTTAAAAAAAAATTTTTTTTTTAATGCTAAACATCTTCATGTCCTTAAAGAAGTAGATTTTGGTTTCAGTGATTTTCTCCATTGCTTCCCTTTCATTGGTTTCTGCTTTTATCTTGTTTGCTTTCTTCTGCTTACTGTGCATTTAATTTGCTCCTCTTTTGCTAGTTTCATATAAAGTGGGAACTTACATCATTCAGTTGAAGTGTTTCTTTTTCCCTAAGCACTCCTTCCTTGCATCCCACAAATTTGATATGCTATGTTTTCATTTTTTTCAGTTCAAAATGCTTTCTAATTTTTCCTTTTGATTTCTTCTTTGACACACAAGTTATACAAAAATATGTTCATAAATATTTGAAAGTTTCTCAGATATCTTTTTCTTATTGAGTTCTAATTTAATTCCATTGTAGTCAGAGAACATACTTTGTATGATATGAATCTTTTGACATTTATGGATACTTATTTTATGGCCCCGTATATCATCTATCTTAATAAATGCCCTTGAAAAGGTGTTGACATTTCTGGCTACAGTTATCAATTTATCTATTACTATTTCTCCTCGCAGCCTTTGCTTCACGTATTTTGAATCTCTGTAATTGGGTGCATAAACATGTAGGAAATATCCCTCTTTATCCCTGGTAATATTCTTTAACCTGAAATCTATTTTGTTAATAGTAATTTAGTTACTCAAGCTTTCTTTTGAAATTAGTATGGCATATCTTCTTCTATCTTTCCACTTTTAACTTAGTTATATGTTTACTTTTAATTTGGGTTCTTGTAGGCAGCATAGTTGATCTTTTAAAAATGTTTATCTAATAATCCATGCCTTTAATTTATTATTTTATTTTTTCTGAGACAGAGTCTCACTCTATGCCTTGGGTAAAGTGTCATGGTGTCATAGCTCATGGCAACCTCAAACTCTTGGGCAGAAGTGATCCCCTTGCCTTAGCCTCCCAAGTAGCTGAGACTATAGGCATCTGCCGTAATGCCCAGCTAGTTTTTCTATTTTTAGTAGAGATGCCATCTCGCTCTTGCTCAGGCCATTTTCAAACTCCTGAGCTCAAGCAAGCCACCTACCTCGGCTTCCCAGAATGCTAGGATTACGGGTGTGAGCCACTGTGCCTGGCCAATCCATGCCTTTAAATGAAATGTTTATACTTTTTACATTTAATGTGATTGTTGATATTTTATCTTCATTTTTGAAAGATATTTTTGCTGGGTATTAAATTCTAAGTTGATGGTTTTCTTTTTGTCTTTCAGTACTGCCCTGTCTTCTAACTTGTATTGTTTCTGATTAAAAGCCTTTGCCATTCTTAAATTTGTTACTCTGTATATAACATGTTGTTTTTTTCTCTGACTGCTTTTAAGGTGTTCTCTCTACCATTTTTTAAAAAATAATTTAATTATGATGTGCCTGGGGGAGTTTTCCTCTTATTTTGTGTTTAAATTTTATTATATTTCTTGGATTTGTAGGTTTATAATTATAATACATTTTAGCCATTATTAATTTTTTTCCTATGCTCTTCTCTCATCCCTCCTGTGCAGACTCCAGTGACATATATATTAAATCAGCTTCACTGATGCTGTGTGTATTGACTTTTCCTCCCTATCATACTGGGTCATTTCTGTTGCTATCTATTGAACTTCACTAATCTTTTCTTCCGAGTGTCTAATCTACTAATTCTATTCAGTGTATTTTTCACCTCAGACATCAAAATTTTCAATAATGAACATTCAGTTTGGATTTTTGCTATTTTTTGCATGCCTCTGCTTAATGTGATCAATCTTTCCTCACCCTGTGAACATAAGGAATACAATTTTATTGATCGTTTTAAAGTCCTTAGCTACTAATTCAATTATTTGTGTTATTTCTGGTCCGTTTCCATTGATTTATTTGTCTCCTTATTATAGGTTGTACTGTGTATTTCCCTGTTTCTTTATAGGTCTTGACTGACTGCCAGATATTGTGAATTTTACCTTGGTGGGTGCTGGATATTTTTGAATTATTGAGATTTTTCCTGGGATGCAATTCAGTTCCTTGGAAGATAGCAAAAAACCAACTCTTTTGAGTTTTGCTTTTAAGTTTTGTGAGGTGGAACCAATTTGTTAGTGTAGGGTTAATTCTGCCCCTGTACTAAGGTGATACCTACTTATTCTAATGATGAATTATAAGGTTTCCACACTGGCCATTCCTGGTCCCATGTGACCTCTAAGGATTGTTCCCTCTGTCCTTCAGGGTGGTTCTTTCTCTGGCTTTGGATAGTTTTCTTACATACATGTGTGGAGCCATACTTGGCTAGAGACTTGAGGGGGACTGTGGGCAGATCTCTGAAAGTCTGTACCAGTGCAGGGCTCTTCTCTCTGCAAATCTGCCCTACAAACTCTAGCTGTCTTAGGCTTTTCAGGTCCTTATTCAGGAAATCCATCAGTCAGAGACAGGGAACCTGCAGCCTCATGGCATATGTGGCCCTCCAGAACCCCAGTTGAGGCCCCTTGATCAAATCCAAACTTCACAGAATACCTTTATTAAAAGCATAAATTTGGATTCAGTCAAAAGGCCACACCCAAGGATCCAGAAGGCCACATGTGGCCCCAAGGCCTCAGATTCCTCCTCCTCCTCCTTGCTGTACAGTAAGCTTCCCTCTCTAGGCAGTGAGCCCAGGCAACTGCAGGGCTCACCCCATTTGCTCCCCTTCTCTCAGGGACCACTGTCCTCTCCTGCCTGATTGTTTCATCTGTCTTGTCCAATTTTTTAGTTGTTTCAGGCAGGAGGGTAAATCTCATCCTTGTTACCTTATCTTGGCTGAAAAGTGAAATCTTAAAACCCAAGGCAACTTAAGTTTTATAAAATACAATTTATAACCTTGCATATGAACTAAGCCCTTATAAAACATATTGGACATTTTATAATAAAGGTAGAAATGTGGATACATTTAGCAAATAAAAAAACATGAAAAACAAGCTTTCTTATTGGGCATATCCAACTGAAAAATATGAAAAATAAAACTTAAAAATCTAAACTTTATTCAAAAAATTCTACATTTTAGTCATTTATATCTTAATACATAAACCCTTCTTACAAACTTTTAAGATAATTTATGATACCTATTATAATTTTCTACTTTCTATCGTTTTTATGCTATATTTTGATGAATCTTTATAAGCACGTAGCTGCAACATCTAATAAAATGTCTTATAAATTCTCAACAATATTTACTTAATAAATGAGTCAGTACAGAATCATGTTAATATAGGTTACTTTTATTCATAACAGAAAATACTAGGGATATACAGCCTCGTAATAAAGTAGGTCATTTTACAAAATATCTGAGTTGTATGCTTATCTCATGCTCCCTCCAAGAGGACTAACAAAATTTTACTTTATAGAAAAAAATTTGATTTAATATTAATCAATATAAATTAATACTTTTTGAATGCCATAGTTGAGTAATATATTTTCAAAAAAAAATTACATCAACTACAAAAATGACTACAAAACTTTTAGGGAGGAATTCCTGGAATGTTTGTCTAATATTATCTAATAAAAAAGAGAAATCTCCTACATAGTAAAAACTATGTCTAAGAAAAAAAAATCACATTTCTTCTCTACTATATACAAGCCTGCTTATAGGAAAGCATTTATATTGAGAGACATTTCCAATTATATTATAAAGCCATCATTTGTTTTATGTGATTGCTTACTAGTTGTTTACAAATAGCATTGGTTAGTTCAGTTGATTCTTGTTACTACATATTGGCAAATATTCTGATTATTGTTAGGTTGACAGTACATCCAAAAACCATTGTAGAAACTGATATGCATTTATTTCCATTTCTGCTATTTATCAAGCTATCTAAAAACTTAATTTCTCATGCCTTTTAGGTTCCTAAAATTCATGTGATTCACACATTCTAGTTTTGGTAGAATTCTAGTTTTCACATGAACAGGGAGGTCACACTTCATTGATTTCGGAAGCCAGTTGCCAGCATGGCTTAAGTTGAAGTCTTAGGTATCTGAGTTGAAAAACCCATACTGCATACATTCTGTGAGATGAGTGCATGCACCCCAATATGCTTTCTGCTTTGGGGGATAGGTGCCCTTTCAGAAAAGTACATGACGTTTCAGGTTTTTACAGGGTTACATGAGTAGGAGTTCTGGTTTTGTGGAAAGCGAAGTCTGGACAAGGAGAAGATAGTGTAATTGACAAGTGGGCGTCTGCAGCTGAGCAGCTGGGTGGTTTAATTTTAGAACATTTGTCCTTGACTGTACCACTTCAAGTGAAGTACCTACTTGTTTTAGAGAAGTGTGTCTGTCTTTCGGGCAGCACCAAAATCCCTCTGCCTATGCTCTGGAGCATAAAGCACCCTGTTTCATCAGATAGCCCACTTTTTAAAGTGGGAGAGTCTTATCTTCTGAGATAGGACAATATAACCTAATAAAGCTCTCAATGGAGCAAGCTAAGGAATGTAGTGCACTCAAGTGACTTACTTGTACGATAATAACCTCGATTTGTAAGTACACAAAAGCCTCTTTGCATGTTTCAAGGGCATATTTACAGTTTTAGAGTGATGAAAAGGCAGCTTCTTGAATATCTTCAGGGGGAGGGAAATGACAGAACTGCAAAGAGGAACAAGAACCAAGACAGAGACTGAAATGAAAATAAAGATTGGGGCTAAAAATAAAATTTATAAATTCTCCAATACAACGTGGAATCCTAGTTCCCTCATCACCACCACTGAGTACTTGAAGTCAAAGGGTCTGAGTATCGGAAGAGTCCTCAGCAATCAATGGCCTCGTCCAGCTACAGGAAACTGAGGCTCAGAGTGCCGGAAGTGTCTTCCCAAAGGTCAACCAACCAATAGGCTGGTGACAGAGCTAAGACTAGAACGCCATTTTCCAACTTCCAAGGTAACGCTCATTCCATTATATCCCATTTATACTTGTTTTTCAATTAGCCATTTCTTAATTAAAGTTAGATTTAAAATATAGGATTTTAAAAGTACATATTTTTTTGAGACAAGTTCTCACTGCACCTTCAAACTCCTGGGCCCAAGTGATCCTTGTGCCTCAGCCATCAGAGTTTCTGAGACTACAGTTGTGTGACACTATGCTGGATAATTTTTATATTTTTCATAAAGATTGAGTCTTGCTCTGTTGCTCAGACTGGTCTCACATTCCTGGCCTCAAGCGATTCTCCCTCCTAAGAGTCCCTAAGTGCTAGGATTATTGGCGTGAGCCACCCCCAGCCTAAAGAAAATATTATATATGATTTATCCCACCTCCACTTGTCAACCTAATAATAGATGTGAGAATTATTGATAATGATCCCTGCTCCTGAGTGGCTAATAGTGATGCAATGAATATTTTGTAAAGGGTATGAGATGTAGAAATGCCTGGAAAATGCATGGCTCTTTATCAATAAAATTGATTGGTATGAAGCCTTTTAGTGGGAACCTGCCTTGTGTTTTGCCAGTCTCCCTTCTTTTGGCTTGAGCTGACTTTTAAATTTTTCTTAATTGCTTGTATTCCCCTCTAGACTGAGTGCTAGACAAGAGTGCAAGGACCTTGTCTGCTTGCCTACCAGTTTATAGCCAATGCTTGGCACATGTAAGAGTTAGTGCATATTTGTTGAAAACGCATACTCGGGCTTAGTGATGATTTCTATTTTATCAACTGCTTTTATTTTATTCATCTCATTTTATCCTCACAGTTGATATAGTATTATTATTCATTCTCGTTTTTCAGATATAGAGACTCTGAGATGTTAATTAACTTGTCCAAGGTCATCTAGTTAGTAAGTGGCAGAGTATTTGAACCCAGGTTGTTGGAGTACCCAAGTTCATTCTTATTGCCATTATATCACAGCTGACTGGCTATAGAATACTCGAAGGGTGATGGGGTAAAATAACTGGAGCGCCCCTTTAGGAGAATTAACCCAGCAAAGAGAAGACCATGAATCATGGTAGAAGCTATGGGGAAAGTGGGAGAAGTGGGGAGGGAGAGAAGAGCCACATATGAGGCAAAGAAATGAATGTCATAACAAAAACTTAGAACTGAGTAAAGGCTAAGCTTTCAGAGCCATCCACGGCTAGAGGACAGAAGGAAGCAGAAGAGCCAGAAATAAAACAAAAAAGGACCCGTTCTTTTATTTTATGTAGAAAAGTAATGGAAATTCATTGTCATAAAGCCAAAGGAAGTGAGAATGCAAAGAAAGACAATGTAATTAGCAATTGCAAATGCAACTTAGAAGAAAAGCAAGGAGACTACTGGCTCGGCGCCCGTAGCATAGTGATTACAGCACCAGCCACATGCACTGAGGCTGGCGGATTCAAGCCGGCCAGGGCCAGCTAACCAACAATGACAACTGCAACAATAACAACAACAACAAAAATAGCCGGGCATTGTGGCGGGCGCCTGTAGCCCCGGTTACTTGGGAGGCTGAGGCAAGAGAATTGCTTAAGCCCAAGAGTTTGAGGTTGCTGTGAGCTGTGACGCCATAGGACTCTACTGAGGGTAACATAGTGAAACTCTCAGAAAAAAAAAATAAATAAATAAAAATAAAGGAGACTATCAAAACTCTTCTGGGTTTGTCTGGATAACAGAAGACTTTTACAAACTTAAATGGAATAAAGGACCACTTTTAAAGGGTTTGGGAAAGACTAGGGGACAAGAAAATGGAAGCAAGAAAGAAGTGGTTGAAGAATTTGGGCAGTTTGTTTATTCATCCATCAGCTGATGGGCATTTTTCTTCTGCACTATCTAGTCTTCTGCCAATCCCTTGTGGTATATTTTTAATTTCAGATTTTTGGCTATTATGAGTAAAAGTGCTATGAACATTCACGCAGAAGTCATTATGAGCACATAAGTTTCATTTTTCTTGTTTATAGGGAATTGTCAACTAGCAGTGTATGGCGAAAATTTTAGTTGCTTCACATCCTCACCAACACTTAGTATTATCAGTCTTCTTACTCTCAGCCTTGATAGTGAATGTGAGCAGCATCTATCTCTCCGTGCTTTACATTTGCACTTCCCTGTTGGTTATGATGCTGAACATCTTTTCGTGTGTTTAACATGCATCTTCTTTGGTGAAGTATCTGTTCAAAAGTTTTGCTCACTTTTAATTCTTAATTTTCTTCTTAATGAATTGCAAGAGTCCTTTATGAATTATGATATATAAATATGTATTCATGTGTATATATATATATATGGTTTATGAATATTTTCTCCAAGTCTGTGGCTTGCCTTCCTATTTTCTTAACAATGTCTTGACAGGAAAAGTTTTTATTTTTTTTTTATAATGTTCACTTTATCAATATTTTCCTTTTATGGTTTGTGCTATTTTTGTTCCATCTAAGAATTTTTTGCCTAAACTCAAGGTCATAACTATTTTCTCCTAGAAGTTTTATATTAATAGTTTTTAGCTCTTACATTTAGGTCTATAGTCCATTTTGAGCTAATTTTCTAAATAGGTAGACTAAGTGTTGAAGGTTTTCCCCCCTCAGATATGGATGTCTGATTATTCCAGCACTATTTGTTTAAAAGATTATCATTTCTTCATTGAATCACCATGACAACTTTGATTTGCTTTTCTTTAGTCATTTTGTTTTGTTTTATCCTTTTTGTTTGTTTGCTTGCTTGCTTGAGGTTAACTGATTCCTAGATCTGTGGATTTAAAGTTTTCATCAAATTTGGAAGGACTTTTCCAATTGCAAATACATTTTTTTTTATCCTCTGCTGCCTCTTTTAGATTCCAATTACATGAAAGTTACATCACTCAGCACTGTCCCATGGTTCACTGATGCTTTTTACTGAATCTTCTTTTCTCTCTCTGTTTCATTAAACTTATAGTTCTTTCACCATACCTTCTAGTTGGCCAAATTTTTCTTCTGCACTATCTAGTCTTCTGCAATCCCTTGTGGTATGTTTTTAATTTCAGGTACTGCATTTTTCCTCTTTAGAAGTTCCATTTAGATCTTTGTAAGTATCTTCCATTTCTCTCTTCAATGTCTTCATGTTTTCTTGACCATGTGGAGTGTATTTATAATAACTGCTCTAATAACCTGGTCTGCTAATTCTATCAGCTGCCTCATTTCTGGGTATGTTTCTGTTAATTTTTCTTTTGGTTAGAAGTCATACAGAGACTCAGCACCCGTAGCACAGTGGTTATGATGCCAGCCACATACACCAAGGCTGGTGGGTTCGAATCTGGCCCAGACCAGCTAAACAACAATGACAACTGCAATGAAAATATATCTGGGCGTTGTGGTGGGTGCATGTAGTCCCAGCAACTTGGGAGGCTGAGGCAAGAGAATCACTTAAGCCCAAGAGTTTGAGGTTGCTGTGAGCTGTAATGCCATGCATTCTACTGAGGGCAACATAGTGAGACTCTGTCTCAAAAAAAAAAAAAAAAAAAGTCATACAGAATCATACCTTGTAATTTTTGATTGGACATTAGACATTGTGAATTTTATGCTGATGCTTGCTCGATTTTGGTCTATTTCTCTAAGAAGGGCTAGACTTCATTCTGAGATGCATGTAATTTACCTGGGATTACTTTGTTTGATCTTTTTGAGTATTGTGTTTAATTTTTGTTAGGTGAATCCAGCATAGCCTTTATTCTAGGACTAATTTAGTCCCATTACAAAGGCTTTCTGAAGACTGTACCAGACGCCTATTGATTATGAGGATTTTCTAGTCTAGATGGTGAGAACATTAACTATTTCCAGGCTGGTAGGAATAGTAGAAATTGTTCAACTACTACTTTCTGGGAATTTTTTTCTCCATTCTTGTAGCGCTTTAGCTCACACATATGCAGCTCAGAATTCAGCCAAAAATGGAAGGAGAACTTTATACAGACCTCTGGGTTTACTCTTTCATGCAGCTCCTTCCTCTCCAGTATTCTGCCCCCCAGATTCCAGCTGTTTTGCCCTCCTTGGGCACTCATCTCTGTCTCCTCAACATCATAGGACCATTTAACTCTGGGCTCCCCTCCCTATGCCGTAGCTTGGGAATGTTCCATCAGTGAGCTGCAGCCCTCATAAGGCTTGCTATGTTTGTTTCTTCTTTCTGAGAGCCCAGTCTTATGCTGCCTGTTGTCTGGTGTCTGAAAACAATTGTATCAAATCATCTATCTGGTTTTCTTGTTTTCAACTGTGGAAGGGAATTTCTTTAGCAGTTAATCCTTCATGAGCAGAAACCGAAATCTCATTTCAAAATGACAACTTTTAACATGTAACTTTGGGGAGTATTAGGAATGACACATAAGGAAAAACCAATCTGATTTTAAGGAGATTAGTTTGAATACTTAAATGTAATTGCTCTTAGTTTTTTGTTTTTTTTTTGTTGTTTTTTTTTGCTCTTATTTTTGTTCCTTCCCTACTCCACCTCCATTTCCTCCCTACAAGGCAGAGGATTCTATTTGAGATTTTTCCCTGGAGCAAACAGAAGTTGCAGGGATTGCTTTCTATGTAATTTGTTGCATTATGAGGCATATTCAGTGTCTAAATAGCAGAAACTATAGTGCTGCAGATATCCTTTTCCCCCCATAAGAGAATTACAGCAGCTCTGGGTATAGATTTTACTTCTTGAATCAAATGTTGCTAAGGTTTAATTTTGGCCCCACTATTATTCAACATGATCAGCAGAATACTCTTTATACTTTTCTATGCCTTGTTGCTTAAGTGTAATACCAAGGTAATTTACTGCAGAATGTAAAATTATGTGTATGGTAAAAGTGAATTTTCCTGATGCAGAACAATAGAGATATTCCTTTAAATAAAACATATAAAAGTAGGCATCCTTGGTTTGCCAATTTACCTACAAAACCTAGTCACATTAGAAAAAAGATAAATCATGAACACTCAGTTGTTAATGTCCAGAAGAACTCTATAAGTCTATGTAATTATATCTACATTTCTATAAACACATAGTTCTTTTCTTTCATTCCCCTCTTTAACAGTAATACAAATCCTTTTTTTTTTTTTTTTTTTTTTTTCTGAGACAGAGTCTTACTCTGTTGCCCTGGGTAGAGTGCTGTGGCATTACAGGTCACAGCAACCTCAAACTCTTAGGCCTGAACAATCCTCTTGACTCAGCCTTTGGGGTAGCTAGGATGATAGGTGCCCACCACAACACCTGGCTAGTTTTTGTATTTTTAGTAGAGGAGAGGTCTCACTCTTGCTCAGGCTGGAAGGGTAAGACAATTCTTAAACCATAATGAGATCAAATGGCAGTAAACTTATCCACTGTGGCAAAAGCTTTTAGACTTTTTTTTCATGTTAATGGCATTAAAACAGTTTTATTATCCTGTTTATCTCCTCAATTAATCTTCCTTATAAAAATGCATACACAGAGGGTGTCAAAAGAGTATACACATTATAAGAAAGAGTATACACATTATAAGAAAAAACTGTATTAAAATTGTAACACTCAGTATATACCTGTAACAAAAGATGAATACAAGTTGCGTTGAGCACCTATTGTATTTGCAGAAGTCAAACATGACTTAAATATTACAAATTTAAGTTTTTCCCTTTCTTAAAATGTGTATGCATTTTTGGGGCACCCCTCTGTATGTATGTGTATAAAATGTTAAGAATAACATTTTCCCTGAGTAGGAGCCACAGAAAACCACAGCTGACAGTTCATTTGATGTTAAAACTAGTTTTCCTGTGAACATATGTGTGCCTGTTGAGGAATTTCCATAATGTCAACTTAACACTAAAATCTCTTTCAATTTTTTATTCAAGAGACTATCAGGAGCAACCACAATATCCTAATTAAGGTTAAAAAAAAAAAAAATAAAGCTTTCAACACTGTTACCCTGGTGGGGCTAGCATGGCTAGCAGGGCTACCAAACAAACAAACTTCAAAGGGACCTCCCAACTTTCCGTAAGCCACAGACAAATATTTGCTGTTATTCTAGTACTAGATAGCATAGGACCACTTCGTCCTTCATAGGAGACCTTGAGAAGAAGTAATAATCACCACCCTGTCTTCCCAGAAGAGGTGAATCACACCTATTTTTTCTGGTTAAGTTCCAGTCTGACGTATGTGTGAGTAGCAAGGATTGAATTAAAAAAGAGAACCAAAAAGCTGAATTAGAAGAATTCCAGCAATAAAGACCAGCAATTGGCTTTAAAATAAAAAGGTATATTATTTTCTTCACTTTGCCCCTACATGTACTAAAGTGCAATCAGTTCAACTGAAAGGTAGATCTAATTCATATGATTCATAAAAATGGAAAAAAGAAAATTTTATAAAATTATTCTAAATTCCCTTCTAGTCACAGAATTGAGATATTGAGGAGAACTAAAAGTGCAGAATTTTTCAGGATATTTAAACAATTGGGCTTACAGAACAAGAAAGCCCGCAATAGAAATTCTGGGCTCAAAAAAGAAATTAGTCAAGAAATTAAATCTCATTTCAGCTTCTAAAATGATTTCTTTCTTATATGTGTATATAACAAAAAAGATAATTCTAACCTACATAGATTGCAAGCTTGGCTGATAGAAATAATGATGTTATTTTAATTTTTAAGTAATGAAAAACCCATGATGAAATAAGATTAAAATCCCAGGTCTAGGTGACATTAAGCCTTTCAGTAGGAAAATTGTTTGCTAATTAATTCAGCTCTTAAGTTACTGAGGAAATACTTTGTATCAGGCAGTGTGCAAGGCACTCCGCATACAAAAATGAATAAATTAATAATGCAGAAGATTTCAATTGTCCCCTTATTCTCCAAAGTTAAGCTCTATCAAAAGTGACAGAGAACAGATCAAAGTATTTTTGAAGAATCAAAATGGAACATGAGGCCATTTAACTTGAATTTCTCAATGCAGAAGATTCTCTAATGGCTGATACCCATTCTGTCCCTGTTAGATCCTACACCCTCAGCAGGCAGCATGATTCATTTTTGGATGGTTCTAATTGTCAAAAAGTTCTTCTGTGTTAAGCTTGGATCTGTTCCTTGTAATTTTTAATACTGGCTCTGGGGCTAGACAAATTGAAAGGCAGCCATCCATCAACTTAACTTTTATTCCTCAGGTAAAATATGTATTGTGTCTCATATCACATAATAGTTTCTAGGCCAATTACCACTCTGAGTGAGGACGAGAGTTTTATTTTATATGTGTAAGTTGCTAATGGCAATATTTTCTAGACACTTTCTCTTCTATGATGTCACTCAAATTCTAACCTCTATTTCCAAATATTCCTTTTTTCAATTTTTTTTTAATACAAATGAATTTGAAAGGTTTTTCCATAACGTGAGCAATCCTCAGATTTTTTTTCCCGAACCAAAATTTTATTGTAAATTATTATAGTTCTAGTGTGTGTGAAAATTTTTCTTAACACATGACATATAAAGATATTAGCACATTCAACTACCATAGATAATATTTTTATACAATCTTTTAAGTCACTAATATGCTTATTTTCCTTGTGAATATATGCAGTTTGTTTAAATGAACTTTGCCATGGGATGTCGCCTGGCTATTTTTTGTTGCAGTTTGGCCAGGACTGGGTTTGAACCCGCCACCCTAGGTATATGGGACCAGCGCCCTCCTCACTGAGCCACAGGTGCTGCCCTCTGGTGGAACATTTTTGATGTCTAAATATTCATATAGTTTAAGATCTAGAATTATACAAGCAGTGCTCAGATCTTAAAAGGCCTAGAGTATTTCCAATGCAGCTGGGGAGCTGACTTGAGTAGAAACAGTGGCTTGAGAAGGAAAAAAATGTGTTCTTGGCTCAGCACCTGTGGCTTAAGCAGCTAAGGCACCAGGCACATACACCTGAGCTGGCAGGTTCAAATCCAGCCCAGGCCCGCCAAACAGCAATGATGGCTGCAATCAAAAAATGGCCAGGTGTTGTGGTGTGCGCCTGTAGTCCTAGCTACTTGGGAGGCAGAGGCAGGAGAATCACTGGAGCCCAAGAGTTGGAGGTTTGCTGTGAGCTGTGATGCCACAGTACTCTACCCAGGGCAATAGCTTGAGGCTCTGTCTCAAAAAAAAAAAAAAAGAAAGAAAAAGGAAAAAGAAAAATATGTGTTCTTCATGAGACGTATTTGGCTTTTGTTTTCAGTATAACAAAGAGAAATTTTATTTAAGAACAAAGAGAAAGTTTAGAGCACTTCCAAAGAGAGTTGGAAGTGGATTGCTCTCATGAGGGAGAAGAGGTGAGAGAGATGGAGACATAATTGTACAGCCTTGTGAGCACTCACCTCCAGTCCTGGTTCCTGATTAAGATGCAAGATTGAAGTTCCAATGTCATTGTTTTGGGAGGGTAGGAAGGGTAGTAAATAAAACACTGACAGATGTCATGGAAATATGCAGATAATATCATTCCACTCTAATTCATCTGATTCATAGGTAGGTCTAATTCTATGATTCATCAAGATGGAAAAAAGGAAATTTTATAAAATTACTCTAAATTCCCTTTTTCATATTTCCATAACAACTGTCAGTGTATTATTTAATTTATGAAAAAATAATATTTCTGGTTATAAGCAGACTCTCAGGTAAGGCTGAGGCACTATTTAAACACATTACTGTTGCCTGGACAGTTGAACTGATGAAGGCAATTGGCTGGAAACTGACCAGAAGGGTACAATGGCCTTTGAGGACGCCAGTACCAGAGGCCAGCTCCATAGGTAACAGAGCCTCCTGATACACTCAGCTCCACCATCGAGAAGTAGTTGAATGGTTTAAGTGGGCTTTTAAAGAAGAAGAGATAAAAGAAGCAGAAAATATACATTACTGAACTCCTGGCCATAAATTTCCACATATGCCTTGTGTGTGTTTTTATAAAGTTCTTAGAAGACAGGTGTGTTTGAGTTCTGTTTATAGTATTTAAAATTGATAATCTTTTAAACATGTTATAACTCCCAGACTAACTGGAATGGGACCTTAAAAGAGACTTTTAAAAGCATGTTAACCTGTCATATAAAATCATGAAGGAAATCTGTCCTTAACCAAAATGTAAAAAGGCAAGTAACTCAGAAGAGTGCTAAGAACATAACTCTAGTCACTCAAAGTTCACTACAGAGCAACCTCTTAATAGAATCACTTGGAAATTCCTTCATGAATCTGAAACAAGGTGTAAGTGGATACATTTCTTTCGGTTTTGATAAGACATTTTACTTTAAGCTCATACTTGTATCTTACCATAACACTGCCACCTAAAAATATCTTTAAAAACTTCGTTCCTTATCTGGTACTTGGACATTCAAAATACAGTTTATTTATTTTATTTTATCTTTTTTTTTAATACAGAGTCTCACTTTGTTGCCCTGGGTAAAATGCTATCACATCATAGCTCACAGCAACCTCAAACTTTTGGGCTCAAGCAATTCTCTTGTTTCAGCCTCCCCAGTAGCTTGGGACTACAGGTGCCTGCCACAATGCCTGGCTATTTTTAGAGGTGGGGGTCTCTCTCCCACTCAGGCTGGTCTCAAACCCGAGAGTTCAGGCAATCCATCTGCCCCGGCCTCCCAGAGTGCTAGGATTACAGGTGTGAGCCACCATGCCTGGCCTCATAATATAGTTTAAAAAGAATTTATAGGCTCAGCACCTGTAGTACAGTGGTTACAGCGCCAGCCACATACACCAAGGATGGTGGGTTCAAACCCAGCCTGGACCATCTAATCAACAATGACAAGAGCAACAGAAAATAGCCAGGTATTGTGGCAGGTGCCTGTAGTCCCAGCTAGTTGGGAGGGTAATGCAAGAGAATCACTTAAGCCCAAAAGTTTGAGGTTGCTGTGAGCTGTGACACCACAGGGCACTCTACCAAGGGTGACATAGTGAGACTCTGTCTCAACAAAAAAAAAAAAAAAAAAGGAAAGAATTTTTAGAGTCCTAATATATGCAGAACTAAATATGGAATAAAGACATATCATTTGCCCTTTGTACATCTAATTTGTTCATTTTTCTCTAAATCTAATTTCTCCCATTCTATTATTGCCTGTCTAGGAAATGACTGGGCTACTGCTTTAATAAAAAGTACAACATTTTTTAGTGTTCAATTCTACTATTAAATGACAAAGGTTGATGTTGATCTCCAACTAAATGTTGGTCCAAAAGCAGTAAGGAGGGGCGGCACCTGTGGCTCAAAGGAGTAGGGCGCCAGCTCCATATGCCAGAGGTAGAGGGTTCAAACCCAGCCCTGGCCAAAAACTGCAAAAGCAAAACAAAACAAAATTTAAAAAAAACCCAAAAGCACTAAGGAAAGGCACCAACTCTCAATGCTCCTAAAAACATGGACAGTTGACCAAAGTCAGTACAGGAAGTCCACAACACCCTTAAGGTTTGTGTTCTAAAAATGTGTTTGTAGGTTAGTTTTCTGGGCTCTAGAATGCATTTTATGTGTATTTTATTTATTCCTGTGACCTCAGAGCCTGGGAGAATGTTAGACACCCAAATATTTGCTGAATGGCTGGATGAACTGGTCCAAAGTCTAACAATAATGTAATAGAATTGTATTATTATCAGTAATTAGCATTTATGTAGTACTCAGCTATTTATAAAACACATTCATATATGCCTTGTTTTTTCTTACTTTGATCCAATTTACAAATGAAGAGTCTAAGGCCCTGTAGGCTACTTTAGAGGTTCAAGTGTGAGATGAGGGAGATAGAACAAGAGAGGTAATGGTGGCCACGGGGAGCCGACTGAAGAGCTAGAGACGCCACACCCTGGTGCCAGACTGGACTTCAGTTCGTACACGCGCACTGCCTTGCTGCAGCTAGTAAAAAATGTCAGCCAGTAATACATAGCAGAGACTCAGAGAATAAGGACGCCTTTCCTGTTGCCCTGCCTTCCCTTTCTCTGCAGTTATGTGACTTCTTTACATTCAGTGGTTGAGGAGAACAGCTCCCCTTGCAGTAGCAAGAAATGTGATCTCTCCAAAAAGGTCACACCAAAATTGAGGATGCCTGGCCGGCTAGAAGGGAGGCTAACTGATCTAATTAAACAGCACTCAACACAAGCCCTCTGCTATGGGACTGTTGGATATAAAAGATTTTCTTAAATCATAATCTGTGTATCAGAGTCAGGTGGGTCATTGGAGGATCCAGAGACACACCTCTGAATCAGCGCGTGAACCCCCTCAGTGCCATTCCTCACCGTGGGTCACTCAGCCTTTGCTGAAATGTTTCACAAGATGAGAAACTGAGGGGAGTTCACTTGGCCTTAGGATGTATATAGTTTTTTAGAAAGTCTTTCTTTGGTCATACTCTTGCCTTCTGAAAGCATCAGAGCCCATTTAATCCGTCTTCAAACATCTGAAGAATGTTAGCAATTCCTGAACATCCATAAATCCTCTCATAGGCGAAATATCCCAAGTTAATTGTTCATTATATAATGAGGTTTCTAATTGATCTAACTAGTTCTGCTCAGCTTTCTCTAAATAGGAATATCTTGACCTGAGCTTAATATTCTAGTTATGCTTTGATGAGAGGAGAGGACAGAAGGACTATTCTCCCCTTGTTTGGAACATTACTCTTTGACTAACGTAGAAGATTGCATTAGCTTTTTTGGCAGTCATGATATATTGTTGACTCACATTGAAATCATAGTCAACTAAAGCCTCCAGGCCTTTTTCACATGAACAGCTGGTAAGTCACACCTCTTTGGTGATAGTACATTTGATTTTTGAGAAGAGGAATTTATGTTTATCACTATTAAGTTTAATCTTCTAAGTTTTGCTCAAAATATTTCCCTGTTTCCTGTTTAAGCTTTCTTTCTTAAACAATTATGATTATGGTATCCCTAACTAGAATTGTAGATAGACTCCACTTTGCACAGGATCAAGTCCAAGGCACTTGAACTGAAGCATCCAGAGCTAGCCTCACCTTCCCCATCTTTCTGTGTTCTCCACCCCCACCACACCACACTCTCCAACCATTCTGAGAATTCACTTTCCTTACACACAGGTGCACTTTTCTTCTCTACTTTTCAATTATTATCCATCCTTTAAGAGACAGCAATTTAGTAAGTCCCAATCAGACTGTGAACTCCTTTAAGTCAGGACTATACTACAAAGTCCCACAGGTAATAAGCAAGAGACACACAGCTTAGAGATTTCTTGCAAGAAGTTTCTTTTGTTTATTTTGGCAAGGAAAATAATATTTAAACCTCTTTCTCCAAAGAAAGTGTCTCCCCAACTAGCTTCTCCTCGCAACTGTAAAAATGCAGGTGAATTGGATTTGGCTTAGCAGTTCTTAGGGCGAGGGAGTAACAAGCCTGGCAGTTTATCCGAATCAACTAAATAGCTACACAGGCTTGTCCACAGTGTCACGAGGCAATTGTTTTTCAGAATCACAGAACCGGCACCCTGGCAGCTAACACAGCACTGTAACAAGGAGCCTGGCCGGGAACACTGCAGAAGTGTAAGGACCAGGCACGCCTCCTAATCATTTCCAATAATACTGATGGAAAATGAAGGGAAATCCTCAAGTGAACCTTCATACACACCTTCCACTGTTTTCCAAAAGGTGGTGATAGATTTGTATCATCCCATCTCAACAAGAACACTTTGTGCCAGCTCTTCAAAGATTAGAAGAGCCCATGGTTTGGGTTTGCAAAGGAACATCATCCTTGGTAAGAAATTATACTGATCGACTGTCTACCTGAAAATCTGTCACCCTATGTGGCTAATTTACAAGACACTTAGCAAGTCATCTGTCAAACATAGTTTGGCATCTGTGCATACCAGATACTTTGCCATAAAAATGTCTAAACCATAAGAAGCAAGAAGTTGTCACCAGTAATATTAACAATAATGCCTCCAAGTTCGTTTATTTGACAAATATCTATTTAATGTGTCAGGCAGCAATTTAAAAGGGAGTGCTAAGGTAGTGTTTCTCTAAGTGCAGCCGGGACCACCTTAAGGTGCTCACAAAACAACATGATGGATACTGTGGCAGAGGTGAACACGGGACCTACTGGGTGCACGTATAGAGTGCACCTAAGCCATAATTTTGGTCCAGGGGAAGTTTAAGCAAATTCCTTAAGGATAAGTGAGAATTATCTAGTGATTTATCCCTCTACCTAAAAAAGATTTGGCTGACAACTTAGGTAAGTGAGAGGTAGGACTTAGGGGAAGGGATGAGGAAAGCAGCTCTCTCCAGCCAAGAAAACGTGGGTCAAAGAGTGGGGATGAGCGTGGAGGCACCTTGGAACTGCACACACGTTCAACAGACCCAGCAGGGCCATGGCACAGGAGGCAGGGATGAGAGACGGAGGCCAGGGTGTACTCAGAAAGGGCCCAGCACGCCACATTAAAGGATGTGGACTATATCATGAGGGATCTGGGGAGTCACTGAAGGGTTTTAAGCAGGATAGTGACATCTTATATGTTAAAAAGATCTTTCAAGGCCAAGGTAGGTGGATCACTTGAGCTCAGGAGTTCAAGACCAGCCTGAGCACAAGTGAGACCCCATCTCTACTAAAGTAGAAAAATTAGCTGGGCTTTGGAGCAGATGCTTATAGTCCCAGATACTCAGGAGGCTAAGAGAAAAAGATCGCTTGAGCCCAAAAGATTGAGGTTGCTGTGAGTTATGACAGCACAGCACTCTACCCAGGGTGACAGAGTGAGACTCTGTCTCAAAAAACAAACAAATAAATTGGTCCTTTAGAGTGACATTTAGAGCACAGATCAGGGAGCAAGTGAGACAGAATAGAGAGAATATCTCACACCACATACAGAGGAAGACTAAGGGTGATGTGCACTAGGGGTGCAGGGGTGAAGGAAAGCACCCCTGCTCAGGAGAGACACTAGGAGCAGAATGCCATAGGGCCTGGTGCATGGCTGATGCTGATTGGAGGAAAAAAAAGGAATGGACAGCAGCTCTATTGGGCCTTGAGGGGCCTTTCTGAGTTGGACAATAATGCTGACCACATAGCTTCCGGTCTTCTCTGCGAGGAGTCAAGCTCTTTAACTGAGAGTGAGCAGTGGGGTTGACGAGGGGTCTTAGGGAGCAGAGAGCAGCTTTGAAAGAATCTCTGCAGGAATGAAAGAGCTGAAATAGCAGGATTTCCAGGCAAGTTTGAGGGCTAACATAACAGCATCTCTCCATACGATTGTGTTACCATTTTCCCCAATTAGAGTTCAGCCGTCTAAGCTGAAGGAGCAAGAAAGGTGAACAGTGGGCTTGATCTAGGATGGGGATGTGATGGAAAGGCAAGAGGGCAAGGGAGAGAGCTGAAAGAAGGTTCCAGAGAGAAAAATCACAGGCGCAGGCCAAGTATCGTGTCCAGTTTTGCAGACAAATAGGAGCCAGAGAGGAGATAAAAATAAGTGGTCTAATGTGACGTAACTAGAGGCTTTGAGGAAAGAAGTGAAAACGGAAAAAAAAAAAAAAAAAAAAAGAAACAAATGGCCAAAATTAACAAACAGGAATGAAAAGAGCGCCGGGGAGGCAGGGGCGGACAACCACCTGTTCTCACCGCTCCCCCCTTAGGGAGGACCCCAGGGGGCTTACATTCTTCTGAACCCTAATACTCAGCAGAGTGGAGGTTACTGTGACAAAAGGGAGAGTTCTGCACCCCTTTGGGTGTGTTGATGGGGGTCAGCTGAGCAGGGCTCCTGGAGGGGACGCTGGCTCTGCTGAGGGACACTGGCTGGCTGTGCCCTCCACTCACCTTTACTTCTCATTTGCAGGTGGGGGGAGGGGAAGGGGCTATTTGTTGGGACCAGACTATGAGAGAAGTGTAGGCATCAGTTACAAGAGAAACTGATGGAAACCTTCAAGGACCTCAGAAGGGTCAGAACCCCTAAATTAAAAAGGGGGCAACAATTCTTAGTGTAGACTCAACAGTGTGCTCACATCGTCTCTCTTCAACTTTAAAACAGAGAAGCCTTTTTCAGTAGCAGCCAGAAGACACAGCGTCAGCACAAATGAACATGAGGTCACGTAGAAAGCATGTAATTTTTTTTTTTTCATAATTATTTTTTGTTTTAGGAACTGTGATTAGGAAGTGTAAAGTAACATCAGCAAACATAGCTGAGGCCTGGGACAGACTTCTGGTCCTCTGCCAGTTGCAGGAAGATGAGGAAGAGAAGAGAAATACAGCAAAGAAAGAAGGATGTTGCTCTGCTTTTGTTTGTTCATTAGCAAGTCAACCCATCTAGGAAAAGAATTTGTTTCTCAGAGACAAACCTAGTGTGTGCAAAATGCCCGCCCAGAAACCGGGATATTCTGTGGTAATCTCTATGGCTTTCCCTTCTCCTCCTTAACACAACAATTAAACATTAATATATTCACTATTAAATAAAATATTAATAAGAATTTTTGTTTAAATTCTGCAAATTGCACTGTGAAAATGTAAACATTTTTACTTAAATGGGATGAATTATCTAGCTCCGTGCATTAGGGAGAGGGTCTCTATCACATTTTGCAAATCAAATTTCGTAACACTAAGCAGAAAAAGGTGTGCAATGCTGTGTTTCAAATTTGTTTCCAATGCTGTGATAGTCCAGGGGCATTCGGAAAATTTGCTCCTATGTCTGGAATTTTGAGAGTCAAAAAAGGGATGAAATAGATGAATGAGCCGAGATGAAGTGAAATATAAGGTCCTCAAAATCTGAAGGTCTCCTCAACCATCCGCATTTCTCCCTCCGCTCGGTATGCTACTTTTAAAGTTTTCTTTCTCCCTCTATACAGCACCCTCACTATTGGCCCCTTGGCCTTTTCCGTCAGCATTCATTATCCATGTAGGACCCTCCCTTCTCTCTGCATGTTCTGGTTCATCTTTTGAAAGCCTGAAATTGCTGTTCCCAACTTCTCTCTCACTTGTCATTTTAGCTTGTCTCTCACTTGTCATTAACACTGTGGTCACTCAGTGTTAATCAGTTCATGCTATTGCTTAATTAAACAACGGTTAGAACCTTCCATGCCTTGGGAGTTGCAGAAGTGTTTCCAGTGGTGGCAGTGTCCAGGGACTTTTCACTCCTCCTCTGCACCCAGACCTTCCTTTATTCTATCCATACCCACCCCCTTAATAATGTCATCCAGCTTCACAGTTTTAAATATCATCTCCAAGATTTATACATTTGGTCCAGACCTCTCCTCTGGACTTTAAACTCACAGATCCAACTCCCCTCGGGTGTCTAATAGGTAACTCACACTTAACATGTCCAAAAATGAGTTCCTGGTCCTCCTCCCCAAATCTGTTCCCCTCGAATCTTCTCCATCTCAGTAAATGGCTATTCATCCTTTCAAATGCTCAAGTGAGAACACTCCTTTCTCTCACACTCCACATCCACCTGTCAGGAAACGCATGAACCAGAGGGAGCCTATTAAAAACAGGTCTTATCACCCCTCTGCTTAAAATCTCCAATGGCTTCCATTATCACTCTGAATAAAAACCAATGACTTTATGAGTAAGCTCAGAATAATTCACGGTCCCAATGGGACCTCTATGAGAGTGAAAAGGGATGCTAAAAATAATTAACAGGCTTTAATCAATCTGGGTCAAATTTGGGCCATCCTGGGTACCTATGTTTGTGGGCCCACATGATTTCCCACACCTCTCATTTAATCTCAACTACTGTACCACACCTTGACCTCTCTCCTTTGGCACCAGCCTCTTCAAGGTCCTGAAGGTGCCAGAGAGACTTCCTCAAGGCCTTTCCTCCAGGTTCTTATTCAAAAGACTCAATGGGGCCTTCCCTGGGAGCTCCATCTAAAGCTTAAGCCCCCTCCTACCTTCTCAGGCCCCTTCCCAGCTTAAATTTTCTTTGCTCTAATCACTAATGTTATATTTATATATATTTTACTTATCTGCTTTAGTTAGCACCTTCCGTTCAGAACATAAGCTCAAAGGCAGGAAGTTTTTACTTTTGCTCTGCACCCCCAACTCCTGGCACATAGGAGGCATCTCATAAATATTTGTAGAAAGAATGAATGAGTCACACCTGCTTTGAAAGGATCAGTGCTTGGTAGATGTGTAACATCTGACATAGTCAATAAACACAGTACATGTTATTATTTTATAGTTACTTTCATATACTCAGTTCAACAAGTGTACTTTGGACATTTACATGTTGTCAGGATCTGTGGAGGGTGCAGATATTAGAGGGCTGGGAGCCACAGAGCACACACAGTGATAGAAAGGATAACGTCCTTCATGGGGTGAACAGCACCGAGTAGGAGAGATACGGGGACATGGTGTAACACTCAACCTGAGTGGCACAGAGTGCAGGGGAGGGAAGTGCACAGAGTGCAGTGCGTCTCAGGGTGTTTTCAGACACTTCCAATTACGGAGCAGAGGCTCCAATCATGTCCACACCGTCTGGCAGAATACGCCCTCCACAGCCCTAGCCTAGCACCCCCACTCTGGTTCCCTGGAGCACCTCGTAGGCCCAGCTGTCCTGAGCCCTGGGTGTCTGTCTTCATCTATTCTTCCTGGTCATACCTTAAGTTTTTAGGTATGAGTCATTACTAACTCAACATTTTGCCCTCTGATTTCTCAAAGTTTTCAGAATATTTTAACCAAATATCAACAAAGTTAAACCCTCAAATAGAACAAATGCAAAACAGACTTTTTAAAATTTTAATAAATAGAGTATTACTTGTGGTGGGGGGGAATCCACCCTTTGAAATCAATAAGTCAAAGTTTAATAATTTAATGTCTGGGTTTGTTCTTATATTTATGTGGCTTCTTTAAATAACTTTAAATGATAATCACTATGTATATTTTCTTTAAACCAAAGGCATTTTTGGGGGGAATCATGCTGTTATATAATCCCTAAAGAAAGAGAGTAGCCCCAGGGTGCGTGTTTCAAATCACTGTATATAACTATACACAACATTTTATTTTCAAGTAGGTTAAACAAAATTATAGCTGAGAATCTGATGTAAGGTGAAATATTAATACATTAGATGGCTAAGTTGAGAAAACTCAAAGTACTTACTAGCTAGATAAAAAAAATACTTCTCTCCCCTCAAAAAACAAACCAATCAGATAAAAATTATGCTAACTGGTACTGAAGAACGGTGACACCCATTCCCCTACAGCTTATCTTGAATGATTCTGGATAACATTAAGTGCAAACCATCTAAGCTTGTTATACATAATTTTTCTATATAATGTAAAAAATAGTAACTTTGGCTTGGTACCCGTAGCTCGGTGGTTAGGGCGCTGACCACATACATACACTGGGGCTGGTGGAACCTGGCCCAGGCCTGCTAAACAACAATGACAACTACAACAAAAAAAATGGCCGGGTGTTGTGGTGGGCCCCATAGTCCCAGCTACTTGGGAGGCTGAGGCAAGAGAATCGCTTAAGCCCAACAGTTTGAGGTTGCTGGGATCTGTGATGCCACAGTACTCTACCCAGGGCAATGCAGTGAGACTCTGTCTCAAAAAAAAAAAAAAAAAATAGTAACTTTATTATGCAAAGTGCATGTGACTATAAAAATTAAATTACCAATTAAACTATACATTGTATACAAAACCTAATAATTACCAGAGCAATTTTTCTTTTCTTTTTAAATTTTATAGTTTTAATAAAGCCTAATCTTATAAACAATTTCAAGGCAAGCGAATTATTCCAGCTCTGGCAGAGTTAGCTCATTATTTATTTCATTCCGAGTGAGTTACTCTGACTCAGTCAGTCTCTCTTTCTTCACGTGTGGCAAGTGGATGTAATGTTGGTAGCTAACTAATGTGATTCTTGTAAGAATAAGGGATGCAGTGCCCTTGGAGTGCCTGCTACATAGGGAGGCCTCCATCCATACCAGCTGCCCTCGTGACTCACGCGGGGAGGCCTCCATCCATACCAGCTGCCCTCGTGACTCACGTGGGGAGGCCTCCATCCATACCAGCTGCCACCCTGACTCACGCGGGGAGGCCTCCATCCATACCAGCTGCCCTCGTGACTCATGCGGGGAGGCCTCCATCCATACTAGCTGCCACCGTGACTCATGTGGGGAGGCCTCCATCCATACTAGCTGCCACTGTGACTCACGTGGGGAGGCCTCCATCCATACTAGCTGCCACTGTGACTCACGCGGGGAGGCCTCCATCCATACAAGCTGCCCTCGTGACTCACGCGGGGAGGCCTCCATCCATACTAGCTGCCCTCATGACTCACGTGGGGAGGCCTCCATCCATACCAGCTGCCCTAGTGACTCACGCGGGGAGACCTCCATCCATACCAGCTGCCACTGTGACTCACGCAGGGAGGCCTCCATCCATACTAGCTGTCCTCGTGACTCACGCGGGGAGGCCTCCATCCATACTAGCTGCCACTGTGACTCACG
>CAUYPK010060914.1:0-23057 GCA_963574355.1 Loris lydekkerianus
TATTGGTTTTCTTCGAATTATCCCAGAGCTCTCTGAGAGAGTGGTCTGTTTTCGCTCTCCATTTCTCTTCTTCTTTGAGGGTTTCGGAGCATTCAAAAGCTTTGTCTTTAATGTCAGAAATCTTTTCTTCTCCTTGCTCCATTCTGTTACTGAGGGATTCTACTGTGTTTCTAAGATCTTTGAGGGATGCAACTTCTTGTCTCAATGTGTCAAAATCTTTGGTCATTTGGTCTTCGAATCCATTGAATTCTTGAGAGAACTTTTGGAATTCTAATTCGATCTTATTTGCTATCCAGATTCTGAATTCAATTTCTGACATCTCAGCTATTTGTTTGTGCATGGGGTCTTGTGCTGTTTCTGCCACATTGATCTTTGGGGGAGTTGATCTACTCTGATTATTCATATTGCTAGAGTTTTTCTGTTGATTTCACCTCATGATTGTTTTTCACCGTTGCCTCTGGCCATCCTCAGAGTTGGGGAGGTGTCTGTCCAAGATTAGACCCCAGCGGGTTCACTCTTTTGTTGCTGGATATTTGTAGGAAGTGACACTGTGTAGCTTCTCTTGGGCTGCTCTAGCTAGGGAGTTCTAGTTGTGGAAGCAGCTCCGGTGTGTGACACACCCAGATTCAGCAACAGGGATGGAGATGGTGCACACGGTTCTGGGAATGCCTGGCACCCAGTGACTTTGGCACAGAGGGCCCAAGGCTTCAGCAATCGCTAGCCAGGAGAAGGGCTCTCCACAGAAGCAGGGAGGGCTCCAGAGGGCACGCAGCTACCAGAGTCCCTGGCCAGATGAACGGGCTAGTGTGGAGGCTGGGAGGACACAGCAGGGAGGACGCAGGGTTGCATGGCTCCCACAGTTCCTTGTCAGGGAATATGGAAGCCCAGTGGGTGTGGGTCACCTGTCTGGGGTCACTGCACAGCTCTTACGGAGGTCTGGGGGTGCCTAGTCCAGGAGGTTGAGGTTGCTATGAGCTGTGATGTAATGGCACTCTACCCAGGGCAACAGCCCAAGACTCCAGTGTGCCAAAACCATCTCACTCTGCCCCTAGGGATTTAGACTGTAAGGCAGCTCAGTTCCCGCCTTTAGGCTGCTCAGTCACTAGGTTAGTTTGTCCTGCCTGATCGTTGCTCTGGGACCCTGAGGGCAGAGTTTGCTGTGGCAGTTCTTTCACAATGGCTTCCTGAGCCCAGCTCAGTGGCTCAGTCTGGAACCCCAGACAATGCCCAAAGTTCTCCACACTCCTGCTCAAGTTCTCCCCAAGGCATTTCAACTGAGTGCCAAGTCCAAGAACACCAGAACAGTTCACAGGGACGGCCTTTCTAGTTTGCAGTCTCACTGCTGCGTGTACTTAGGGTTGCCTGAGTGATTAGGTTGATTGAACACACGCAACCACTTGCCAGTTCTCCACTGTTTTTGTCATCCTTTTGGGGTCCAGAAGTTTCTTGCTGGCTCCCTGTATCCTCAAAGGGATGATTATAGGCAGATCCCACTGATCAGAGATGCCTGGAGTCTTGTCTCCTCAGACTCGCTGTGCCCAGTTGCAGGGAAGCTGTTACTCGGCTGCCATCTTTAATCTCCTGCCTATAGACACCTTTGATGAAAGTAAGTGTGTAAGTAATGTTCACATTTACCAAAAGTATCCCCTTTTTAATTTTATGTGAATATTAACAAAGCAAGCAATACTGTGGACAGCCATGCATAGCTTCACTATGGGAATACATTCTGAGAAATGTGTTAGAAATTTTCATCATTGTGCAAATATCATAGTATGTGCAAGCATGGGAAACCTGTGGGCTTAAGGTCACATGTGACGTTCCAGGTGCTTACGTGTGGCCTTTTGATTGGATCCAAAATTTATAGAACAAATCTTTTTATTAAAAGAGGAACAACAGGCTTGGCACCCGTAGCTCAGTGAATAGGGCACCAGTCATATACACCAAAGGTGGCGGGCCCAGCCCAGACCTGCTAAACAACAATGACAACTGCAACCAGGAAATGGCCAGGCATTGTGGTGAACATCTGTGTTCCCAGCTACTTGGGAGGCTGAGGCAAGAGGATCGCTTGGGCCCAAGAGTTTGAGGTTGCTGTGAGCTGTGATGCTACAGCACTCTACCAAGAGCGACATGGTGAGACTCTTATCTCATAAAATAAATAAAATAAAATAAAATAAAATAAAATAAAAGAGGTGCAACATTCCAAATCATATATAAAATTAGCACATTGTACCCCCAAAATGCATTGATGTACAGTTATGATTTAATAAAAAAAATTAAGAGGAAAAAAATATAAAAGAAGTGCAGAAAAGAAAGATGAGGCTTTTTATTTGCCTCTTTTGCTGTTCAAAAAAAAAAAAAAAAAAAAAAAAAAAGCCTTGAAACCAGGAGGCCACTGTGCAATGAGTGGAGTATTCTGCTATATGATGTGGATAGGAATTTTTCAGCTCCATTTTAATCTTATGGGATCATCATTGTACATATGGCTTGTCATTGGCCAAAACAATGATATGTGGTGCATAACTGTGTCTGGCTACCTAAATTGCTCTTTTACAGTAAATTTATTTTTCTTTCTTCAGTGATTGAAGTTTTACTTACGTGTTTCAACTTAATTAAGTTCTCTAGAATCTTGAGCATCTAAGAATAATGTTTCCAGCTCTACCCAAATTTGTTTTCCTAAATGTATCAATGATTTTTTTTAAAGTAAGTCTTTTTGTCTGAATTAACTAACATGTTTGGCTTCATTTACACAAATCATCAGGCACCATTTTGCCCTGGATAAAGAGGATATTATTTAAAGTACATTTTTAAAAAGGAAAAAACATGCAAATTTTTGAGTAAAAAAACTGTAAATAATATTTGGGACAACTGTGAGTAAGAAAGAATTCTATCACTCTGGTTCCAACAAATCTAATTCTAGAAAATAAAATTTAATGTAAAATATCAACCCAGGCTGGGCGCAGTAGCTCATGCCTATAATTCTAGAACTCTGGGAGGCCTAGCTGGGTGGATCACTTTAGATCAGGAGTTTGAGACCAGCCTGAGCAAGAGTGAGACCCTGTCTCTATTAAAAATAGAGAAATTAACCCAGCATTATGACAGGCATCTGTACTTCCAGCCACTGAGAAGGCTGAGGCAGGAAGATCACTTGAACACAAGAGTTTCAGGTTGCTGTGAGCTAGGCTGATGCTACAGCACTCCAGCTTGGGTAACAGAGTGAGTCTATTGTAAAAATAATAATAAAATAAAATAAAATGAAAATCAATGCAGTGTTATATTATTCATTTCTTTTGACACACAGGGAGCACCAAATACGCTTGCAATTGCTATCATGTGGGATGCTGAGTGGGACAAGGATAGGAAAGGATAAGGAAGGATGCAATTAGAAGGAAAAAAGTCATCTTACCATATTTTTTAAGATCTATTTAAATTTATATTACAGAAACCCACCTGGAGTTACCCAGTTTCTCGCAAAGTATTCATTGGCACATGTGACCAAACTTGGTCAAGGTCAGAGCAGAGCTGAGCCACAACGTGCTGGGAGCTGAGGACGTGCCAGAGTCCACTCCCTCCACTTCTTTTCCTTTGTCCTCAGTGTGGGACCACTTTATCCATCCAATCTGATTTCTTCCATAGGCCTAGAAATAAAGCACCAAAGACCTCATTCATACTGGCAATGTTCACTTCCAGAGAACTGAAACGCAATTTGCCTTATGTTAAATTCTAAAACTTCCCAGGAAGTATTACGATTGGCCAAAATTAGACAAACTTTCCATCTCTAGACAAATAACAGTAGTCAGGGAAGTGGGCCATCATAATGTGTTTAACTTGGGTCAGACCCCCTCATCCACCCAGAGCAATCACTGCAGCTCTGGTACCCTTGACCAGAGTCATGAGTGGTAATATATAAAAGAAGGAGAAAGAGTCTGAGTGGAAAATCCTAAGTGTCCACCACGCTGTCTTTAGAAGTTAAAATAATTGAGTTCCCGCATGACAGCATATGCTACTAACTTTTAGATAGAACATCTTAAGCTGCCAATTAGTTTTCCAATATAAATTTATTTGAACATATCTAAGTTACATAATATTTCCAGAATGGGAATAAGGTGAATCATGTCCAGGATGCAGAGACCAATTAGAACTGTGCCTTTAGAGCTTTCTACAATAATAACATTTAATTGTTTATTATTCAATGAAATAATTGCCATTTTCTCAAGACACCCAATTTGATGGTCCACAAAGCTCTACTGTGCCTACTGTTTATGATCCTAATTATAAGAGCACCGCACAAAACCATCATCAACAAACAGCACATCAGAATATCTCAAGAAGAGGCTAACGAAATGAAAGGTTTTCATACAATAAAAAATAAAGTGCTTATAAATTAAGGAGACCAAAGTTGTGGCATCTAAAATGGCACAATAATTTCCCCTGAAATATGTTCTGGAAACCAAATAACACTTAAAAAGAAACGCAGTATTGCCTGCAGAGTTTGAAATTGCTGCCTGCAACAGCATTACTTCCTGTTGACATCAATTTTCCCCAAGGGTGAGATATTTAACTAGCAGTCCCTCTCTAATCAGCATTGTCTGCTTACGACCAAGTCTCTGCACACATGGTCTGTCTTTGGGTCCAACCCTTGTTCCACAGTTCATGGCTGTGTTCTGTTTGCAGGAAATGGCACTGTCACTGAATGAGCAAGTAAGTATCCCACACTGTTCAATATTCCTCATGTGAGCCAGCTTGTTAAATAGTTAAAATGAGTATTAATGATCACAGATTCTAGCAGGGGTCCTCAAACTGCAGCCCTTGGGACACATGAGGTGGTGTGATTGTATTTTTTCCGTTTTGTATTTTTACTTCAAAATAAGGTATGTGCAGTGTGCATAGGAATTTGTTCGTAGTTTTATTTTTTTAAAAAACTATAGTCCAGACCTCCAACGGTCTGAGGGACAGTGAACTGGTCCCCTGTTTAAAAAGTTTGAGGACACCTGCTCTAGAGTTTGTAATCCATGATTACATGTGTCCCATTTCTTATGCACCAGTTCTTGATCTCAGCTATATTCACAGACCCTTAAGAAAATCACAAACATTTTTTTTTCACGTTTGGTAGGTACTTGAACCATTTCATACCGAGTTGAGAAAAATCCCCAAAAGATAGTGCCTGTGAATTAGTCAACTTTTCATTTCCTCGCAAAGATCCTACCAAATAGTAAGTACTTGATAAAATTGTTGATTAAATAAATAAATGAATGACTCAACTAGGAAGAAATACCTCCACCAGAGGATCTGAGGATGGGCTTCTGTGGAATAGCGCCTTGTGTTTGAGGTTATATGTTTGTTATAGTAAAACATACAAATGATAGCTACTACTTACTATGCATTATTTTATTGCCTTGGCCATTGGTAGAAAGAACAAGCAGAGGGCTATTTCTGGAGTTCTGCAGAGGTAACAATGGCTTCCACATAAACGTAGACCTGGATTGGAGAGGGAGACTACGCAGACAGTACAGAGGCCTGTGCTGATGAACCAGGCAGGGGCAGGAGAGAGAACAAAGGGCTGCACTTACATACATGCATACACACAGAGACAGACCCAGGCAGACAGAGAAAGACAGACACACAGGCACAGAGATAGAGACAGAGAGCGCCAGAGAGGATAAAAAGAAATGAGGTAACAATATGGAGGCAATTAGCATATTAATCTACAGAAGTTATGAGAGCACAGGGTAGCTAGAGAAGAGAAATAGCCAGGGGCCAAATCCTGAGATTTACAACATCCAGAGAGTTTGCAGGAGCTGCCAATAAGAGAAAAACCAAGCCAAGAAAGTGTTTCCATTGGAGAACATGGTGTTTGTCAAGTACCACATGTAACTCAAGCTAAATGAGGGCTAAAAATTGTTGCTGCTTCATCAAGATGGAAGTCACTGGGACTCTGTCAGGAGTGCTTCCGGCCGGGCACAGCAGTTCATGCCTGCAATCCTAACATTTTTGGAGGCTGAGGTGGGAGGATTATTTAGGGCCAGGAGTTTGGAGACCAGTCTGAGCAATAGCAAGACAAAAGAGCTTCAGAAGAGACATAGGGCCTAACACTTGATTACAGTCTCTGCTACAAAGAGTGGTGAAAAGAAGGAGAAATGGTGTTTTGAGCAATGTTTATGAAGAGCTTTATTCTAAGAGATTGCAGAACAAGGGGTAGAAAGGGCTGTAGGAACAAGAGGAAGCTTGTTTTTAAAGGCGGGGACATTCACAGAATGTCCAAATGACGATGTAAGCAATTGAAGAGAGATAGAGTGATGAAAGATGAAGGATCAGATCTATCAGGCACGAAAGAAGAAAATGCAGTAGGAGACAGTGAGCGTAACTGCAAGAGCAAATTTGTGCTGGGTGCTCAGGACGTTTTAGAGACAGTGTCAAATGATTTACCCTGTATTTCATTTAATGATTACATGAATTACTTGTGTCTCATTTAGAGGTAAATATTGTTATGCTCTTTGACAGGTGAGGTAGAGCCAAAACCTTAACCCAACACTGTTTCAAATTTCTGTGAACTTGACCTAATCATTACCTAATCAGTAATAAACTTCGTCAGACCACTAAACTATAGCCAATAATAATCCACAGCCATAAAATTCTTTGTGCAGTCTTCAAAGGACCCAAGAACTAAGACACTAAAATAATTACAAATAATGGTTTTGCAAATCTCAGTTACATAATTTTCCAAGGTTGAGCAACATAAAATACATTAATCTTCATAAACATATTCTTTTTTATCATTTAGGTATATATTGCTTACATATAAATGTTACGTTCACTTCAAAAGGAACAATACCTTGCTCAGGAAATAAATATATAATAGAGCTAGAGAGAAACTTAGATATTTATTTCCCAGGGTCTCATTTCACAGCTGTAGACACCAAGGCAAGGAGAGGCTGGATCACTGAACCCCCCAAGAGAGATGGAATTAGAAGCAGAGAAAAGAGGTTAAATCCATAGAGATATTAAAATAAATACATTTTTTTCTCTTCCTTTCCAGCATTTTATATATCCTCATTTTGAAATATATAACTAAAAATTTGAAATTATAATCCAAACCAAATAAAAAAGGTAGAAAATTGAAGAATTAAAATTGTGAGAAGCTATTATTTATTAGATAAGCTTGTTTGGGCTGCTACAAATGAAAAATATTAAGGTCTAAACCCAATTGTATCTTTCATTTCTGTGATAGAATGAATGTGAGCCATTGTCAAATGAGCACAGCAGCTTCTAAATCCTCAGGGGATGACTTTGGATATTCAGCCTCGCTAAGACTCAATGTCCTCATTTGGAAAACAAAGTTAATAAGAGCCTACCTCAAAATGTTGTGAAGATTCTATGGAATCATTTTGATGGAGCATACTGCCTAGTCCAAACTATCATATATACTATTGTTGATTATTTTTATTACCTTTTCTATTTGGCATAAATACAGGTGTATCTTTTTCTTGAAAGATACTGCAATTTAAAATGAATTCTGATCTTCCTTCATTATTTTTTTAATTAAAGCAGATACAATGAATAATGGTTCAGAATGATCAAAAGGCTGAGAGAATCTGACATAATAAAGGTATTTTTAAATCTACATTTTTAGAAATAAAGACCCTTAGAAAACTGACATGAGACTTATCTTCATGAGATTTGCAGAGTTATTTTAAGAATTTGACAGTGGTTAAAAAAAACATGCAAAATAATACCCCTACCTCAATGCATTCTCACTATCAAAGATGCTTTCTTTCTTGATTTAACATCAGATATTTTGTGTGTATGTGCATGTGTGTCTGTAGGCCTTTATTCCAGGCACTATACTTCAAATAATTATTTTCCACTCACATATTGTATTTAAAAAACCCGACTCCCCAAATATTCATGTAGGAATTTTTTTTTTAGAGGTGAGTTTTCACTACCTTGCCCAAGCTGTCTTCCAACTCCTGACCTCCAGCCATCTTCCCACTTCAGTCCTCCCAAGTAGCTCACCCCAGCCTGTTCTGAAGAACATTCTTATTACTACTCTCCCTACATTTTTACAGCAGAAAGAATGCCTTCAACTGCCAGATATAGAAATGAGAGTTTCAAATCCCTAAGAAGGAAAATATTCCACAACCTCATCATTAGAAATAGAGTTTGCTTAATTTTGTGTTTCATGTCATTAAAATACTTAATTTTTTTCTCATCTTAAAATTTATCAGGATATTGTAGCTCAGAGTAGTGTGCTACTAATTGATATCACACCCTAAATTTCTAGCATTTCACAAGTTTTACAGCATTGTGTGTATCTAAATACCTCTTATAAAAATCACTAATAATATTTAAAATTATCTAGAAACTGAGAATGAGAAGAAAGCTAAACTGATGAACTATTGTAAAAAGAATGTGCAACAAAAATCCATAAGGAAGTAAAATGTTACCCAAGTAGCTTTGTCCATTTACTCAAGTTTTTCTTCTCTGCCTCCTGTCACCTAATTCTGTGGATCTATGTTATTTTTCTTTAAAATTCTTTGTTTGATACTAATTTACTGTGTCTGTTGAGAGTTAATGTCTCATATTTTTCCATAGCTTTGTAATCCCAGAAGAGCTTATTTGTCACACAATCTAAATGATCTCCCAATCCAGCCAAAAGAACTCAATTTTCACACCACTTCTCATTCTAGTAATATGATGTTTGGCTTGGAAATGTCTCATTACTCTAATAGGTCTTTGGTTAGAATGTTGTGAACAGCTGTGCTTGTTCATGTTTTCTGGATCTGGATCTGACAAGTAGACTCAAAAGTATACTAGAAAAAAATACTTTTTTTTTCCAACCTACAGTACTAATTCCGGCAGAGAATTTAGAAATTTAATTTCTTTACAAAAGTCTGCTCAAATGACCTCCTATTCTGCCATCTGGTCTACCAAAATCAATCTTCTATCTGGCTTCATATAGTTATTTCATGACCTAAATATAAAGAGGAAAAAATGTCTCTGCTATGTAAAACTCTACTTTAAGAATTTGAAAGTAGTAATGCTAAATAATTTAGTGCTGTGCATTCTAAGAGTTTTTGGAGACTGAGCAAATAGATTTCTATGCTCTGGGTTATTTAGGGAAGTTTATTATTAATAAATATACTTTACTAATAATCTCATATCAGCCTTCCATTTTCTATGCCTTATTTTAAATCTGAACTCAAACAAGCCCTCTTCCTGGGGAATATTGTGACTGTGTGTGACCCTGGCTGTGTGACTGAGTAGGGAGGTCACTATGGAAGACACGGGGGGGTCAGCAATCCCTTTGCCTTATGCCCAATTTAAAATCACAGATGAAGAAAACAAACAAAAAAAGTTATCTTCTCAGGACTGCTTCACACAGATAGTGACTGATAACTACTGGATAAGTTATTTGATGGTGACTACGGAAGGACAACATTAAACTCTAAGCACTAGATCTCCTGATTTTATTCACCAGTTTCTACTCATTTCAGCAAGTGTTGATTGAAAATCTGTAAGTTCTTGTTGTTCTGAGGCACTAAGGAGAGTGGAAATGTCTGAAACATGACCAGAGATTTTGAAAACAAGGTAAAAGAAAAGAACAATATTCCCAATGAAAGAAATACCACCACAACGGAATGACCATGACACATGCAGTAGACGGTAACAAGACAAGACAGAAGTCAAAGGACCTGCTGGGGGGTACTGAGCTTGGTGTGGGGTCAAAAGGATCAGATGAAATGGGCCACACTACACATGGCCTTCAAATAAGTGAAGCAAGACATTTGTTAAGATATAACATACAGGGCGGCACCTGTGGCTCAAAGGAGTAGGGTGCCAGCCCCATATGCTGGAGTGGTAGGTTCAAACCCAGCCACAGCCAAAAACTGCAAAAAAAAAAAAAGATACCACATACAGGCCAGGCGTGCTGGCTCACACCTGTAATTCTAGCACTCTAGGAGGCTGAGGTGGGTGGATTGCCTGAGATCAGGTGTTTAAGACAAGCCTAAGAAAGAGCAAAACCCCATCTCTACTAAAAATAGAAAAACTAGGGGGGGTGTGGTGGCAGGAGCCTGTAGTCCCAGCTTCTCAAATGGCTGAGGCAAGAGGATCACTTGAGCCCAAGAGTTAAGGTTATTGTAAGTTAGGGTGCCATAGCACCCAAGGCAATGGTGTGGGACTCTGTCTCAAAAAAAAAGAAAGAAAAAGAAAAAAAGATATTGGTGGCACCTGTAGCTCAGTGGTTAGGGTGCAGACCATATATACTCAGGCTGGCGGGTTTGAACCCAGCCCAGGCCTGCTAACCAACAATGACAACTGCAACAAAAAAACAGTCAAGTATTGTGGCGAGTGACTTTAGTCCCAGCTACTTGGGAGACTGAGGCAAGAGAATCACTTAAGTCCAAGAGTTTGAGGTTGCTGTGAGCTGTGACACCAGGGCACCCTACTGGGGGCAACATAGTGAGACTCTGTCTCAAAACAAACAAACAAACAAACAAAAACTATTGCAACCAACATGGGGTAACCACCTTAATTCCCCTTATGCCAACTTCTGCCTCCATTCAAAACCTCTATTGTTTCTTAATCCAGCAGGTGGGCAGAGGAAGTCTTAGCAATGTCAAATATTTGATTTGTCACCAGTCACATATGTGACCTCAGAGCAGTGCATTTAGGAATAATCTTTCATATTTCTTCAAATAAGGTAAACCTATGTTTTTATGGGAGAAGGAGCTGTTTAAGGGTCCGCTTCTTCATAGGTAGTGATTGGTGGCACTTCAGCAATATCCAGAAATTAAGTAAACGAATTGGGATTTTTCAATTGGAAGTTCAACTCCAAGGCTGATCCTTCTATAGGAAACATGGAAAATTTAACAGGGAAGAGAATTTGTTTTAGAATAAGTACTAGGTAACAAAACTCTTAGGTATTAACCTTGATACTTACAGATTGGCTATCTCCCACCTGCCTGGGAGCTTCTGAATCACCAACTAACTGGGAGCTTCTGAATCACCATTTTAAAGTTCACGTAACCCTTGTATTAGGATTTTTAATCAAGTTTTCCCAGACAGTAATAGTTTGCTATATCTAGCCATTGAGCCGTATAGGATAATATTTAGAAATAAACATATCCTACAGCAAGCACACAAAGTGAACTTAGTGTGAGTTAAAAACAGCTTTCTGTTTTTACAGAGACTTAAGGAACCTGGGCCCCCTTGAATCACACGCATAGAGCTGGCTTATTTAGGGTTAAAATCCCACAGGCTGGGTCTCTGAAGTTGTGCTCCTTAAGCCTGAGGTCAAAGGGCATGCTGCCCCTCCTCAGAGATATGGGCCAGAGGGTTGACGTATGTTAAAAACATATTGTCAGAGGTCTATAGGTGTTCTGCCCTGTGGAGAAACATAGTTGTTACTTCATGCTGGGTAAACTGAGTGAACACTTGAAGTTACTCTTCTATTAACTCTGTTCCCCTGTGGCTGTTTTCTTCTTTGTGATCTTTATTTAGATACTTGCCCAAGAGATTAGTCAATGTCTAGAAAAGAACGTTAACTGCAGAAGTGATTATGTTAATGTGGTAACAGGATATTTCCTTATAAGTTAATTTCAGATAGGTAAAATAAAGTAATGGTGAAACTAACAGATGGTAGATTAAGTGTGTAAATGACTAGAAGTGTATAAAATCAAACCCCTGAATAAAGAACTTTGCTACACACCATCCATGCTATGTAGTCTGTTTCTTGCCCCCTTTTCCTTAACATTGCAGGAGCGAGCTTATTCCTGAAGGCTGCAAGGCTGTCTCTCTGCAGCCCCGGCACTTACACCAACAAGCAGTGAGAATATGCAAGTAATAACTAAACAGATCATTCTCAAGAATTTCTCTTTAGTTATATAAGGAGTTTAGTTCATTGAAAGATATGGCTTCAGTAATCTCTGCGTGATCTGGGACATTGTTTTTAGTCTATTTCTGTCTGAAAACATACTAATGGCATTTTCCTCCTAAACCCAAGCTGATAATCCATATTACCAAAGATTAAAAGTGACTAGTTTACACCTATTTCGAGTACCCTGGAAAACAATCATATTTGCATTTTTGAAAACCCCAATTTCCAAGCAGTGGCTGACCCTTGAGCTCTAATGAAGAATTGGCCCTCTGGAAACTCCTCCACTATAATACCCCAGTTACATATCATATTATTACATAACCCTAGCCAAAGCGATGGGTCAAAGAGGAAGAATTCGACTGAAAGGGAACCAATCTCGCCTGCTGGTCATAGTGATTAGTGTAGGGAATGGGCATGTGTCAAACGCTGGGCCAGTCAGAATGCTTCAGCTAAATCTTTAGAAAAAAGTGGAAGGTGAGAGGTAAAGTTAGGATCTACAAACGAGGCTACCAATAGCACGTTATCCAAAACAAGGGAATAGTCACTGAAGTCTTTAATTTCAATTCTGAAGGTTCCCAGGACTTCCCTGGTTTCTGCGTGTCCTCAGAGCTGGAGTTAACATGTTAAATTCTATGAAAAGGGGAACAGAGATGCAGTGGTTGGAAAACGAGTAGTTTCTTTCTTTCTGGTGTGATAATTTAGCTGAAACCAGCAATGCAGAAGGGAAAGAGAATTCTGCTGTCTAAGTCATACAAAGAACAATATTCCTCTATCTTTTACTGCTTAATGCCGGGAAAATTGTCCTTTTGTGTGGTGTGAGATGTGGCCACACTATACTGTTTCTCCATAACAGTTTAGCCAAATATCCACATCTAGCTGTGGGGAGGTAGGGGTAATGGCTAAGAAATGAGACTCTAACTAGGTGCATCTATGTATATACTTTATAATGGACTTGTTCTAAGAGAGGAAACGGAGAACAAATATTTGGAGCATTTGTCAGTTTCCATCTGACAAGACATGTCTCTTTGATTTTTCCTTAAATTCTGTGAGCTACCCCAGCTTTGAGCAGCTTTCTATAATTTGCCAATCCAGGGTGGTTTAGAGTATCAGTCACTTAGATTTGAGTCATTTGGATTTTTGATAAAAATTTTATTTCTAGAGTAAATAAATGTCATTGAAATTTTATTAGAGATGTCAACTGTCCTAGGCTCTGGTGAAATTTAAATATTTTAGTTAAAGAATATGAAACAGTTCAGTGTTCTGATCTAGGGGATTTAACATCAAGTTCTAAGGTGACTAACTTGTCCTGCTTTTTCTGGGGGAATTCCTTGATTTCACTACTAAAAGTCTTATGTGTCAGGAAGACTCTTAGCTCCTGGGAAACTGGGGTGGTTGATAATCCTTAATTATGATGACTGAGCCTCAGTTCTGCCTGTGTCCAAGTTTCATTGGCCAGCCTGCACCCTGGTGACCTTATTAATTACTTTCTGGTTCTCTAGTATTCCCAAATTTGAGTAATCCCAAGATTTCTCTCACACATTCTCATGAGCATGATACTTGTGTCATGAAATTTCAGGCCTGCAGTTGTAACTTCAGGAATCTCCCTATTATGTGGCACCCATGAGAATCAATGGATTCCAGAGAGAGTTGTCATTAAAAATAGGCCAAACTGGGCGGTGCCCGTATCTCAGTGGTTATGGCACTAGCCATACACACTGAGGCTGGAGGGTTCAAACCCAGCCCGGGCTAGTTAAACAACAATGACAACTGCAACCAAAAAATAGCCGGGCATTGTGGGGGGTGCCTGTAGTCCCAGCTACTTGGGAGGCTGAGGCAAGAGAATTGCTTAAATCCAAGAGTTTGAGGTTGCTGTGAGCTGCGACACCACAGCACTCTCCTGAGGATGATATAGTGAGACTCTGTCTCAAAAAAAAAAAAAAAAAAATAGGCCTAACTAACCCTATACCCCATATTCTACTGTACCACACCATAAACTCTGTATTGACTTGGTATTAATGTTGAAATACACTAATTAAAAGCAAATTAAGACAAATAAAGGCAAACTTTACTTAGTGTAACACAGTTATACCATATTACAAAACAGCTTTGTGAACACAGTGTGCAATTTTAGTTAAATGGTAGTAAATACACTTTTCAACTTCACTGCTATGTTTATTTAATTTCAAGTGACACACATTAACACTTAAAACTGTTACAGAGGACACTCGCAGGAGTAACACAGGAAGTGTAGGCCTGCAGACCGTGCAGGGCACCAAGATTTGGGGCTAGGTCGCCTGCTGGGAGTGGGCCTGTTGCTTGAGTTCTGGGTTAACAGAGAGTTTAGTGTATATTGTGGTCTCATTGGCTGAAAACTAGTCATCCCATTTGAAATACAAACTAGAAAAATACCTTCTGGACTTTATTCCAGAACCTGCCGCAATCGATGGCATGTAAGAATGCCAAAGCCAAAAATCCATTTTGTGAATAAGGA
Organism: Loris lydekkerianus; assembly: GCA_963574355.1. NCBI lineage: Eukaryota > Metazoa > Chordata > Mammalia > Primates > Lorisidae > Loris > Loris lydekkerianus. Next base: position 14,367 of record CAUYPK010060914.1, read on the forward strand.
GTCTTCATGTATTTGCCTATTCCTAGGCGCCCAACCACCACGGTATGTACCCCACTTCAGGGTCTGCCCTCACAGGGTGGTGAGTCTTCCTATTGCTAACAGCTGGCTAGTGTGCTTCTTACCTTGTGCGCACACACAGAATATCTGTCTGCTTGAGTTGCCTTTCTTCATCCCTGGGAGGCTCAGTCCCCAGATGCCTGCCTCACTCCAGTGGGTGTGAATAATATGCAATCTCCCTGAGTAATTCTCTGTACAATTTATCTGTCATTAAAAAACTCACTGCAAGTTGTTAGTACTTATGAACTAAATAGCTTAATAGATAAGTCAATGGATACTTTCTATCACAAACAAGGCTTCACACATTCTTGTTTTATCTCAAAATTCAGCCTTACCTTTTGGGAACCTAAATCTATCAGCTTACTACAGAATTTCCTTGAAATCCTCAAGGAAAATCCTCTTGTGAGCCAAGCACATCAGTGTCCAGTAAGTCCTTTTAATTGTTGCTAAGCTCCCCAAAGAACGTGTCCACCTTTATGAACAGGCCTTTGCTGGCACCTCCGACCTCATCTCTCGGCATCACACTTGCCATCTCCGTGTCATCCACACAGCTGTCTTCTGCTTGGTATGTCCCACTATGTGTCATGGGCCACATCCTGTTTTGCTCAATGTCATGTAACAGTGGTCTTGTAATTGACAAAAAAAATCCTTTTGCTTAATGATTTCACAGCCATGGTAAGGTCATAGCACAGCACATCACTCGTGTTTGTGGCAGTGCTGGTGTCAGGAAGCCTACCATGCTGCCAGCCATTGAAAGGTCTAACACACACAATTATGTTTGGCACGTACTACTGGACAATGATAATAAACAGCTATGTTACTGGTTTATGTCACTATTTTACAGTATACTCCTTCTACTTAAGAAAAAAAAAAAAAGAAAAGGTCTATGGTAAAATAGTGTGCTTCCTGCATCTCAGGTTTATTTGTGGCTTTTGATTGCACCATTTTCTCTTGCAATTGATTTAACCAACAATTAAATTGATTTAATTGTTGTTCTGTTCAGCACCGCTGCTAAGCATACACAATCCATGGCTAATGTGGCCAGGAGGGAGCCCCTCCTAGGGATTGGTCAGGAAACTAAATTAAAAGTGATTAAGAACCACAATGGTGAAAAGTCAGTGCTGATAACTGCTCACTCACCAGGCAGGCACGGTCCATCCCACCACAGCCATAACCTTGAAGAAGAATAATAGAGCAAAGCAGCTATTTAAGGGCCTGCTTCTTCAAGGCAATAAGACTAACAGAAATTTGAAAAGGCTGTTCTTCTCAGTGACCTGAATTAAAGAACAGTCACAGAAGCATGTCCCTTTTGGCACCACAACAATCATGGCAAAAACAAAATGTTTGTGATGTTAAAAGAAAAGGCTTAACGCAAACTATAATGCTGAAATTTAATACTAGAAATGGGTGATATAAGGATTACAGAATGATTATTCATTATATAATGTGAAAGTGAGTAATGAGTCTGCAAGTACTAATGCACATAGGCAGCTGAAGAATTTTTGGAAACTTTAGATAAACTGATTACAAAGGGCAAAATCTTGCCAAAGCAAATCTTTAGTATGGATAAAACCTCTCCGTTCTGGAAGTGGTGCCTAAAAAGACTTTCATCCATAAGGAAGACAATTCAATGTCAGGTTTCAGGACTTTTAAGGACAGGATGACAGGCTTGCTGGTAGGCAATGTGGCAGGCTGTCTGTTGGAACCCTCTGTGATCAGGCACAGCAAAAACCCAGGGCCTGAAGCATATCAGTGAGTGCACCGCCTGGGGCACCGGAGGAGCAGCAAGAAGTCAGGGATGACCCTGCTCCTCTTCCCAGGTGCGCGCCTGAGCTGCTAGTCCGGGGAGATGGGGAAGCATGGTTTGGAGAAGAACAAACCTTTCAACATTTCACTCATGGTTCATAATGCTTCTGCTCATCCTTGGTTTACTGCTGATCATCAACCCAATATCAAAGTGGCATTTCTCCCTCCAAATGATTCAAAGAGTTGTAGCAGCTTCTAAGTCCTACTTCCTGAGGAGGACCAGTGCCTATGCAGGACAATCCAACCTTTCTTCATTTCTATAGCACATTGGAAAAATTAAAGTTGTCTTGGGCCACGCAGTAAATGCATAAAAACTAAATAAAACTGACTGGCAAAAAAAAAGTTTTGTGCATATACTTTTTGTGATATCCAATACCACAGATAAGCAAAAAAGGTCCTCACTAAATCAGCATGTGGCCCATGGGCCACAGGCTGGACACCCCTGGCCTACTTTACATAGATGTACCATTATTATCTTTTTAAACTGTATTTTTACTGAACCTTTTGTGGTTTTAGATATATTTCACTACAGAAGTACTTACCGTTGTGCTATCATTGCCTGCAGTATTCAGTATAGGAACAAGCTATGCAGATTTGTAGCCTAGGAGTAACAGTCTATAGTATGATGTCAGTCAGATGATTCAGTTTTTGAGCTCCTCCTAGAAAAAGTGCTGCATGCCACATTGCTGACTATCACCACAGTCACCTTCCAGTAATCCCCGTGGGAAGCTATGCACTGATGCCAGCACCTCCTTCAAAGCACTGTTTCTAGGATGAATTCGTAAACTTAATTGTCAGACCTTACACGATGACATCCTATGCTGATGGCCATTCTAGAAAAAGAGTTACCAAACTGCTTCGAAGGGTGAACTAGGTGCTGGTGTCAGTGCACAGGGAGTACTTCACAGGTGACCCCAGTGATATTCAGCAATGAGGCATACAGTAATTTTTCCAGGTCAAGTCCACAAACTTAATTGTCAAACCACTTACAGTCAAGGTATATAGCAGGCTATATAATCAAGGTTTGTGTAAGCGCAGTCTATGATGTTTGCACAACAGAATTGCCCAAGAACACACCCAGGTATTAAGTGATACACAGCTGTGTGTCCATCCTCTCCTTCTCAACTGGAACAATCTCTCCTGTCTTTTTCACCTGGATAACTTACACTCATTCTTCATGGCTCAAATTAAAGCTTCCTTCACTAGAAAAATTTTATGACACCTCCATCCCTTCCCTGAGATATATACCCTTCTTATGAACCCTCTCAAGACTCTGCATTTCCCTATTGTGATGTTCATCGCTTTATTATAATTTTTTCATGGTAAAATTTTTTATTCCATGGTAGGTTATAAATGCTGTAATAGAAACCAACAGATCTATTGTGATCTAAATCAAATGCCTAACATAAAGTGTAGTGCCTTGTATAACAAACTTTTTTTTTTTTTTGTAGACACAGAGTCTCACTTTATTGCCCTTGGTAGAGTGCTGTGGTATCACAGCTCACAGCAACCTCCAACTCCTGGGCTTAGGCGATTCTCTTACCTCAGCTTCCCCAGAGTAGCTGGGACTACAGGCGCCTGCCACAACGCCTGGCTATTTTTTTGTTGCAGTTCGGCAGGGCCGGGTTTGGACCTGCTATCCTCGGTATATGGGGCTGGTGCCCTACTCACTGAGCTATAGGCGCTGCCCATAACAAAATTTTTATTGAAAAGAAAGAAAGAGGGATGGATAGGGAAAAGAACAGATGGGCATTGATCTGAATGCGCCTGTTTACATAGCACAGACCTAGAACAAGATTAGAAAAACTGACTCTGCTCACAAAGCCAGGCCTGCTACCGTTTCCTGACCTCTCAGACCATCTCCCTTCCCTGTTTTTATCTGACTAGTTCATTATTTCACTTCAAGGTGTGATCAAATACCTTCTCCACACAGCATTGCTTCTGTGCAGCTATCTCAAGGGACCTTTCTAATTACACTCTCTGTCACCCACATTTTAATTTTTTGTAGCATTTATCATGACTAATACTCATTTCCCTTATTTATTATTTGCTTATAGTCTGTCAGGTGCCTTAACATGTAAGCTGTGTGAAGGCAAGGACTTTGTATTATCCAGCACTGAATCCCCCATCTGTAAAAAGAGTGTCTGTTGCATAATATTCTTCCTCTATCTCTTTCTCTCTCAGTTAAGTAAGTGAATTCATTCACAAAATGAAAATTATTCATGTTTTCTTAAACTATAAAACTTTGTCTTTACATTTCTACAGAAATCTTACTTCTTATGAGCCCAATATTTTAATCCATTAAGTTGCATTTTCTATCTTCCAATAGTCCTCGTGGGAAAAGAACTTGATATATAGAAATTTATATATACGAGTGTGTGTGTTAATGTGTACATATATATATGAGTGAGTGTGTATGCAAATATACACAATTTTAGTCAAGTTCTGTCTCTGTCACCCAGGCTGGAGTATAGTGGTGCCATCTTATCTCACTGAATTCTCGAACTACATCTTCAAGTCATTCTCCTGCCTCCGCCTGCAGAGTAGGTGAGACTACAGGCACACACCACCACGTCTGAGTAACGTTTTTGTAGAGGCAGGGTCTCACTATGTTGCCCAGGTTGGTCTGGAACCTCTGACCTCAAGCAATCCTGCCATGGCTGCCCAAAGGTGTTGGATTACAGTTGTGAGCTACCGTACCCTTACCTTTGATATGCAGGATGGCCATAAAGTTTGTGTGCAATTTAAAATACTTTATGACCACCCTGTATTTCTTGAATATATATATATATATACACATGTATGCATGACATACAATATGTATATCAATTCAAAAATATATAATAATATTAATGTTCTATAAAATGTATTCCTATTGGAATCTTCAATTTAATTCCATACCTAGAGAACTTAATGGTTAAACATTGTAACATGTAGTAATACTCCCAACTCTGAAATTCAATCGGAGTAGGATAGTATTTGGAGAAGAAAACTAATGGTGGAATTAATGCAACAGCAGCCAAAAGAGCATTGATAATCGTATAGATTAAAATTTAGAAAGGAAACTGCCAAAACATATGAAGAAAATGTTTGCTTACAAAGCTTAAAGAAATCATTTTTTGTAAGCTTTTGTTTGTCCTAAATGAAAATAACCAGATATTTTGTAATGTTGTAAAAGGGGGATTAAATATTCTTTGATGACCTTGAGATACAATGAGATTTTTTTAAAGTTCTATTCACTGATGGAACTGGAACATATTCTTCTTAGTAAAGTATCTCAAGAATGGGAAAAAAAGTACCCAATGTACTCAGTACTACTATGAAATCAACATATAACCACCTACACACTCATACGAATGGCAAAACATAACTATAGTCCAGAAAGTAGAAGGGAAGAGGAGAGAGAGGGGAAGTGATGGGGGACATGGGAGGATGGAGGGTATTCGGGGGGACCTCACCTAATGTGCATGATGCAAGGGTACATTTCAAAACTATTAAGAAATGAGTATAATTGTGATGGATGCTTTACTTAGTTCAATGTAAACATTTTACATTATATATTGAAGCAGTACCCTGAACCCCATAAATGCATCAATGTAAAAAGTTATGATTTGATACAAAAAAATTAAATAAATAAATAAAAATAAAAATATCATAAAAAAATAAAGTTCTATTCTCCATTCTTTCAGTTCTTTATCTGAAAGTTACTAAACCATTTGTGGTTTGTCTCAGTATGCTATAAGTTACAGAAACCCTTCCCCAATTTTTTTATTAAAAAAAGGAAATTCATTATCTCAGAGCAAGAATGACCAGGAGAGGGAATCCCAGAGTGCTTTAATTAGGAGCCCACTCCCTTCACACCTTATCCCTCCCCATTTTTGGCACAATTTTAAATTGTGTATGTGGCAGTCGTCAGAGCGAAAGGGTCATATTCTCCCCATGCATCACTGCTTAGCATCAAGAACAGCCTTTGGTAGAAACCTTATAACAGATTTCCCAGTTGACCTTGTTGATCAGAAGAGTGTTGTGTGGCACCACCGGGGCTGTGTTTAGTTATCATTGTCCCCTGTTTCATTGCTTTATCCAAAAAACCAATTTGCCTTCCTTATTTTTAGTTTTTGTTGCTTTGTGCCATTTTAGTTACCATACCTCAAGTCTGAGACATACATATCCATAATTTCATTCTCATCCAAACACATTCTTTTTAAAAATTGTACTTTTCATATGTATTCCTTTAAATGCATGGCCCTTGGTGGCCATATTGGGACCATATGAGTCTATCCTATTGGACACAGAGGATTAGACCAAGGTGGACACTGAAAACAATTGGAAATCAAGCGTATTATTTGTTTAACAAATCATGTTTTTCTACGTAAAAAATATGAACTATGAGTCACAAAGCTTGAATGAGAGTGGTGATTAGGGACTTGAAGTCATAAATTAATATGGCTTTGAGGCCAAAATTGGCACAGAGAAAGCCACAATCATAGAAGTCGAATCTACAGGAAATCCAAAAGGTAATTATGGGGAAAAATACTAGCCTACAAAAGTAAAATGAAACAGATGGAAAGAGTAAAGTACATTACATTCAAGAGAGAAAAAGAAATAGAGACCTGGCTTGGCGCCTGTAGCACAGTTGTTACATTACCAGCCATATACACCGAGGCTGGCAGGTTCAAACCCGGCCCAGGCCTGCTAAACAACAATGACAACTGCAACAAAGAAAAAAGCATGGTGTTGTAGTTCCAGCTACTTGGGAGGCTGAGGCAAGAGAATCGCTTAAGCCCCAGAATTTGAGGTTGCTGTGAGCTGTGACACCACGGCATTCTACCCAGGGCAACATAGTGAGACTCTGTGTCCCCCCCCCCAAAAAAAAAAGAAAAAGAAAAGAAAAGAAATAGAGACCATGACAGAGGCAGAAAGAGAGAAAATCAGAGAGACAGAGGAATTTCTACTCAGGTACAGTGACACCTGGCTGCATTTCCTATTGCAGATTCCACAAAATGCCTCTGTATTCGGACAATCGACGCTGTTCTTGCTGTAAACTCTTTAAATGTTCTGTTCATTAAAACTAGATAATCTCTGCCCTAGGAATGTGTCTTTCTGTCTTTTCCCTTTTAGAAAAATTAAGCCACCACTACAATGCTAAAGTTCTGAATATCTGAATTTGTGTTTCTTGCATACATCATATGGGTATCTTTTATCTTTAGAGATTAGAACCAGAGAATGCCACACTAGATAGTACATTCTTTTTCTTCTTCTTCTTTTGTTTTTTTACTTATTTCACTCATCTCGTTTCACAAATAAGGGAACTCAGGTCCGTAGAACTGAAGTGACACAATGTCAATGAAAGATGGCAGCCTCAAATACAAATCATTTTTTAATTTAATTTTATTTGTTATTTAGTTTTTTTGAGACAGAATCTTACTTTGTTACCTTGGGTAGAGTGATGTGACATCATAGCTCACAGCAACCTCAAACTCATGGGCTCAAGTGATCTTCTTGCCTCAGCCTCCCAGTAGCTGAGACTATAGGCACCCACCACAACAACTGGTTAATTTTTCTAAATTTTAGTAGAAATGGGGTCTCCCTCTTGCTCAGGCTGGTCTCAAATGCCTGAACTCACGTGATCCACCTGCCTTAGCCTCGTAGAGTGCTGGGATTACAGGCATGAGTTACCAGGCCCAGCCCTAAAAATCGTTCTAATTCTTTAGATTTCTAGCCCAGAATTGCTTCACTCTATCAACTATGTGATTATATCCCACGTATATTGGAATTTTTCTGCATATCTAAGGTGCACAGAACAATTCCTTCTCCAGAATCCTTTTGCCATGGCAGTAGCCATGGAGTATATGGCTCCCACACCTGAGACTTGCACTGCTATGCCTTTGTCTGAGTCAGCTCCATGAGTCAGAGTCTCTTTGAGAGCTGCCACCCTATTTGTCTTGTTACTGGCTATCACTTTCCAGCCTCACTCGGCTGGCACTGTGCATTGCATTGTGCTGTTGATGAAGTATTCTTTCTGTTTGTTCCACTCTGCTGGCTGCCTGGGCCACTGATGTCTCTCTCTGCCTCACCACACGGCCACCGCTTTGGTGTATGCCATTGTCATCCCCCCACTTCACATGACCAGCCCAGGGAAGATGAATCACGTCAGTTGAACTGACCTTACTTACCCTTTCTGTTCCTACATGATCGGTTAGTTAGATAAATATCAATAATTTCAAAATACAGAAAGAATTGCTATCAAATTGTCTTGGTTTTCCTTCCCCTCATCTTTCCCCACAAAATACACACACCCACCCACACACACACACATACATCATATACATGAGGGAACATAAGCACACACATGCAGACACATGTGCACATACACACTAAACTCTCCTAAAATCAGTGTCACAAGTGTTTTAAACCAAGAAAGACAAAGAACTAGTGGCCACCCACATTATCTGTTTCCACTTTCAAGTTTGAAGGAAAAAAGGACTCAGCAGCAAAAAAATATTTAAAAGAGCACAAATTTAATAACTTAGGATAAATCTTTCGTAGGTTGTGCAAAGTTCTATACTTAGTATACATAGCATACTACATGCACACACGTTATTTATATTATAAAAGAAAACATATGTTGTGCAGTTGATTTCATCTAATAAAATAAAACCCATCACCCTCCCTCCACCAAAACTTCCCCCCTTCCTTCCCCTTCCTTGGTCCTTTCCCCATAGTCTTGTGGTATAGTTGGGTTATAGCCTTCATGTGAAAGCTATAGTTTAGCTTCATAGTAGGGCTGAGTACATTGGATACTTTTTCTTCCATTCCTGGGATACT
>CAUYPK010060917.1:0-28504 GCA_963574355.1 Loris lydekkerianus
GAGTAGGTCCCCAGCCCCATATACTGAGGGTGGCAGGTTCAAATTAGGCGCTGGCCAAACTGCAACAAAAAATAGCTGGGTGCTGTGGTGGGCGCCTGTGGGACCAGTTACTTGGGAGGCTGAGGCAAGAGAATCACCTGAGCCCAGACGCTTTAGGTTGCTGTTAGCTGTGATGCCACGGCACTCGACCGAGGGGGACACAATAAGACTCTGTCTCTAAAAAAAAAAAAAAAAAAAGAATATTATATCCAGGATACATCGTCCAGGGATCTCAATAGGCCTTGGGACTTCTGGTGTGCCTCCCTTGTCTCACCTCCTTTTGGCACCCAGAGGTGACCAAAGATTCTTTTTGTTATTCTTCATAGCTTTATCATCTCTTTTTTTTGAGACAGAGCTTTAAACCCTATGGGGCTGGCGCCCTACCTATTGAACCATAGGTGCCACCCACCTCCTGGCTATTTTTTCGTTGTAGTTGTCGTTGTTGTTTGGCAGGCCCAGGCTGAATTCGAACCCGCTAGCTCTGGTGTATGTGGCTGGCGCCTTAGCCACTTGAGCTACAGATGCCGAGCCAGCTTTATCATCTCTTTATCAAGATGCAAAGTTTGCCTTAGAGAGTTTTCAGTAATTTAATATTATCATTTATATGTCATTAATATTTTCCTGATATAGTTTGTTTGTTTTTTTCTGGACACAGAGTCTCAAGCTGTCGCCCTGGGTAGAGTAATGTGGCATCATAGCTCACAGCAACCTCCAACTTGGGCTCAAGTGATCCTCTTACCTCATTTTTTCTATTTTTATTAAAGATGGGGTCTCACTCTTGCTCAGGCTGGTCTTGAACTTGTGAGCTCAGGCAATCTACTGATTCAGCCTCCCAGATTACCGTCGTGGCCCACTGTCCCCAGCCTATCCTGATATAGTTTTGTTTCTGATTTTCTTGCTTTGGTTTGTTGAAAACATGCTGCCACCTGACGTCATGGGTCAACTGGTTTGCTGACTCTTTACCCTGTTTATGGGACTTCAGTTATTTCAAGTTTCTTTTGTAATCTTGTTGATAATGTCATTCTTGGTTCTGTTTCCAAGTTGAAATGCAACATGAATTTTTTACCCATTGTGAACAATCTACTATGTTGTAGATAATAGATAAATTCAAATTTACTAGGAAATGCTGATAAAGTGTAATGTATATGAATTAACCATCTCATCTTTTATATGTGTTTTTTCCTTTTGGCTCATTTCCTTTTGGCCATTTGTTGTTCAACAGAATCTCTTTGTGAAAAATTAATTGATTTATGCTAGTTGCCACTGGTTGAGATTTTGTCCTATTGGGTCATAATTTCCAGTTGTTTATTCACATTTAATTCATTTGTATGTTTACTCCTTTTTTTCTTTCTTTTTTTTTTTTGATAGAGACAGAGTCTTACTTTGTTGCCCTGGGTAGAGTGCAGTGGCATCACAGCTCACAGCAACCCCAACTCCTGGGCTTAGGTGATTCTCTTGCCTCAGCCTGGGACTGAGCAGCTGGGACTACAGGCACCCGCCACAACACCCGGCTATTTTTTGTTGCGGTTTGGCCAGGGTCAGGTTTGAACTTGCCACCCTTGGTATATGGACCCAGTGCCCTACTCACTGAGCCACAGGTGCCACCCAGTTTTAAATGGTGTTCTTTTTGAAGTTTAGAAATTCTTTGTATGGGCAGTGCCCAGAGCTCAGTGGGTAGGGCACCCAACTCCTTTTTTTTTTTGATACAGAGGCTCACTGTGTTGCCCACTAGAGTGGTGTGGCATCATCCTAATTCACATAATACTCAAACTCCTGGGCTCAAGTGGTCACCCCTCCTCAGCCTTCTGAGTAGCTGGAACTACAGACACCCCTTCACCACACCCAACTAATTTTTCTATTTTTAGTAGAGATGGGGTCCCACTCAGGCTTGTCTTAAACTAAGCTTGAGCGATCTTCCCACCTCCACCTCTAGAGTGTTAGGATTACAGGCATGAGCCACCAGGCCCAGCCTTTTTTTTTTTTTTTTTTTTTTTTTAATTGTTTTTCTTTTAATTCCATTCTATCTTTTGTGGGACTCTCCTTAATTTTAATAGAGTTGAATTTATCAAAATTTTCATTGAGGGCTCGACGCCTATAGCTCAGTGATTACCGCACCAGCCACATGTACTGAGGCTGGCAGGTTTGAAACCTGTCTGAGTCAGCTGGACAACAATGACAAGACAACAAAAAAAATAGCCAGGTGTTGTGGTGGGCGCCTGTAATCCCAGCTACATGGGAGGCTGAGGCAAGAGAATCTCTTAAGCCCAAGAGTTTGAGACTCTTATGAGCTGTGACACCACGGCACTCTACCAAGGGTGACACAGTGAGACTCTGTCTCAACAACAACAAAAAAATTTTCACTGAAGCCTTACCTGTTTTCCTAGATAAGAAAACATTTGCTACTGAGAAGTCATACAATTTGCATACAAGTCTGACAATGTCCTGATTTTGTAACATGTAGCTTTACCCTGGGGATTTGGTTGTGGATATTCACAGTGTGCTTTTTTAGGAGATTTCTGGGGGGTTTTAAATTTTATTATTTTTATATTTTTATTTATTGTTGACACAGAGTCTCAGTTTGTCACCCTCCGTAGAATGCTGTGGTGTCACAGCCCAAGCAACCTCAAACTCTTGGGCTTAAGCGATTCTCTTGCCTCAGCCTCCCAAGTAGCTGGGACTACAGGCGCCCGCAACAACACTCGGCTATGTTTTGGTTGTAGTTATCATTGCTGTTTAGCAGGCCCAGGTTGGGCTCAAACCCGCCAGCCTCCGTGTACGTGGCTGGCACCCAAGTCACTGAGCTAGGGCACTGGCCCCGGGTACCAAGCCTCACGCTATGTTACCTTTCAGAAGTTTTTTTTTTTTTTTTTTTTAGACGGAGTCTCACTTTGTCACCCTGGGTAGAATGCCATGGCGTCCAGCAACCTCAAACTCTTGGGCTTAAGTGATTCTCTTGCCTCAGCTTCCCAAAGTAGCTGGGACTACAGGCATCTGCCACAACGCCTGTAAACTCGGGCAATCCGCCCGCCTGGGCCTCCCAGAGTGCTAGGATTACAGGCGTGAGCCACCGCGCCCTTCAAAACTTTTAGAATTGCGCTTTCCATATAGGTTAATGATGCATTTTGAGTTAATTTTGTGAACATTTTGGCAGGCATAGTGGCTCACACTTGTAATCTCAGTACTTTGAGAGGCTGGGGCAGGAGGATCGCTTGAGGTCAGGAGTTTGAGATGAAACTGATCAATATACTGAGACCCCATCTCTGCAGAAAATAGAATAAACCTACAGAAATAAGCCTGTAGTCCCAGCTACTTGTGATGCAGCTCAGCAAGCTCACAGGAGCCTGGGAGTTGATGGTTGCAGTGAGATATATTGACAGCCCTGCACTCTAGCCCACACCACAGAGTGAGACTTATATATTTCGTGTCTAATTCATGTTTTTGCATATTGTAGTCCATATATTCCAGTATAATGTTTTCAGAAGACTGGCATAGAGCAAATACTGGCTCTATTTAAATTTTTTTTTGTTTATTAATTTTTTTCTGAGACAGATTACCATCACTTTGTTTGCCTGGGACTAGTGCAGTGGCATCATCATAGCTCACTATACATAACCTCAAATTCCTAGGCTCAAGTGATCCTCTTTCTGCATCCTTCCAAGTAGCTGGGACCACAGGCATGTACTATGATACCAGGCTAATTTTTTCTATTTTTGGTAGAGATGGGTCTTGTTCTTGCTCAGGCTGGTTTTGAGCTCCCAAGCTCAAGTGAGCCTCCCACCTCAGCCTCCCAGAGTTCTAGGATTACAGGTTTGCACTCTAGCCCTGCCTGTATGAATATTTTTCATAAGAGGAAAGCATCAAATAAATACCTAAAATTATATTGTTTAAAATATTTCTGCCTAGGGTGGCACCTGTGGCTCAGTGAGTAGGGTGCTGGCCCTACATACTGAACTTGGTGGGTTTGAACCCAGCCCAGGCCAAACTGCAAAAAAAAAAAATAGCTGGACGTTGTAGTGGGCACCTGTAGTCCCAGCTACTCTGGAGGTTGAGGCAAGAGAATCGCCTAAGCTTAAGAGCTGGAGGTTGCTGGGACCTGTGACATCACAGCACTCTACAAAGAGCGACAAAATCAAACTCTGTCTCTAAAAAAAAATTGTGTATATGTATTTCTGCCTAGTGATTGATGATGTTGGGTATCTTTTTATGTGTCTTTTGACCATTTGTAGGTATCTCATTTACTGATAAATATGCCAACTTGCACATTTTTAAATTTAGCTTAATTGAGTCATGTTAATTATACATATTTTGTTGTGTGACCCATCTGCAGTAATTTTTCATCTTATAATGCTCACATTTTATAGCTATTGAACACCACTCTCTATGTTTCCTTCCTGTGAACCATTGGCAACTACCATTCCACTGCTGTCTTTTGAGTTTTACAACAGACAGTTCGTGTTTATCTGAGATTACCAATGTTGTATTTTTCTTCTTGTCAATGGTTTTTTGTACTTAGCATCCATCCTGAAGTTTCCTGCATGTTGTAGCATGAGACAGAATGAAATAATTTCTTCTTGTGTATATATATGCATACCACATTTTGGTTATCCATTTTTTTTGGAGACAGACTCATTTTGTTGCCCCTGGCTAGAGTGCTGTGTTATCTTAGCTCACACCAACCATAAACTCTTAGGCCCCAGTGAGTCCATAAACTCTTTCCTCAGTCTCCCAAGTTGCTGGGACTACAGGTGCTTACCACTATGCCCAGCTATATTTTCTATTTTTATTTTATTTTATTTTATTATTTATTTCTTCAGACAGAGTCTTGCTCTGTCACTCTGGGTACAGTGCCATGGTATCATAGCTCATAGCAACATCAAACTCTTGGGCTTAAGAGATCCTCTTGCTTCAGCATCCCAAGTAGCTGGGACTACAGGCACCCACAATGCCCAACTATTTTTAGAAACAGAGTCTTGCTCTTCCTCAGGCTTGTCTCAAACTGCTGAACTCAGTATCCACCTGCCTTCACCTCCCAGAGAGCTAGGATTACAGGCAAGAGCCACTGTACCCAGCCCTATCCATTTTTCCATCAATGGACATTTTTGTTAATCCATGTCTTAGTTATTGTGAACAATGGTTTTCAAATATCTTTCTTCATGATTCTTCTTTCATTGTTTTGAGATGAATATATATGTACTGGAAATTGGGTTGCTGGAATACATGACATTTTATTATTAAAAATTGTTTCTGTTTCCTGGGCTACAGTTCACTGGCATCATGATAGCTGATCGCTTAGTGCAACCTCAAACTCTTAGGCTCAAGTGATTCTCCTACCTCAGTCTCTTGAGTACCAGGAACTATAGGCTCATGCCACTACTCCCCGCCACTTTATTTACTTTTTATAGAGATGGAATCTCACTATGTTGCTTAGGCTGGTGTCAGAATCCTGGCCTCAAAGTTTTTGTTTTTGCTTTTGTTTTTTGGGGACAGAGTCTCACTCTGTCACCCTCGGAAGAGTGTGCTGTTTTGTGATGTCATAGCTCACAGCTCAAACTCTTGGGTTCAAGTGATCCTCTTGCCTCAGCCTCCTGAGTAGCTAGGACTATAGGCACATGCCCAGCTTATTTTTCTATTTTTAGTACAGACAAGGTTTTGCTTTTGCTCAGGCTGGTCTCGAACTCCTGAGCTTAAGTGATCTGCACACTTCAGCCTCCCAGAGTGCTAGGATAACAGTTGTGAACAACTGCGCCCACCTCAAGCAGTTTGTTTGCCAAACTCCTAGGATTTTAGGGATGAGCCATCATGCCTGTGCTATGATTCGTTTTTGAGGAGCCCACCGTAGGAAGGAGCCAGTTTACTTTCCATTGTACAGTGACGTGGGTTGTAACTTATCAATATTCTCACTAAAACATTAAGGCATGTGAGGTGTTTTTTTGTTTGTTTTTTTTTTGTAGTTGACATTTAGGAAGTCTAATATTAAGTCTTTGCCAGATATGTGATTTGCCAATATTTTCTCCAGTTTCATGGATTGCCTTCTCCATCTGTTATTAATGTCCTTTGAGGCATAACTGTTAATTTTGATAAATCACATTTCCTTTTCTGTTAGGTCTGGCCTTCTGGAATTTTTACCTTAATTCCTCCAAAATGCCATCAAAGGTTATACTTTCTTTATAGCCATATTTGAGGATATGCAGTCTCATTATTGATAAGGCAAATTGTTCTGCATATGTAGGACTTTGGTATGACAAGTGCTACAGACCCAATGTACAAAGAGATATTAAGGGTGACCAAGGCAGGATATATTTCTCCCTGGATTCACCAATATGACATGCTTTCTTGTTTTGCTCTTGCTTTACCCAGTAGTTCCATTCTACCATCAGAATACATTGTGGGAAGAGGTGTGTATAGACAGAGAGTAAAAGTCTGATGACAAAGTCATGGGACAAATGTTAGGAGTCCACAATCATATAAATTTCTTAACAAGAAACCCTAGGTCCCCAGGGCTATGAGTCTTGCCCATCTTCCTCTACACAAGTGGGATGTTTCAGGACTCAGTGGCCTTTGAGGATGTGGCTGTGAACTTCACTCTGGATGAGTGGGCTTTGCTGGATCCTTCCCAGAGGAACCTCTACAGAGATGTGATGTGGGAAACCTTGAACAACCTGGCCACTATAGGGAAGGGTGACAATATTCCGTCACTCAGTGAATTAGACAAGTGTCTTTTGCTGTAAGTGCTGTTCAGTGATTTGGAAAATGGACAAATGGTGTCTAAATCATGCATGTAAGCTCGGCACCCATAGCACAGTGGTTATGGTCTCATACAGCCACATACACCAAGGCTGACGGATTAGAACCCAGCTCAGGCCAGTTAAAATAACAATCACAACTGTAACAAAAAATAGCTGGGAATTGTGGAGGGTGCCTATAGTCCCAGCTACTTGGAGGCTGAGGCAAGAGAATCACTTAAGCCCAAAAGTTTGAGGTTGTGGTTAGCTATCATGCCATGGCACTCTACCAAGGGTGACATATTGAGACTCTGTCTAAAAAAAAAAAAAATCAAGCACATCCACAGTGTAACATGAACATAGAATCTAATCATGTTTCATAATTATAATAATTCAGGACTGTATTTCTGGGTCTGTATTTTAGGAAAAAAAAAAAAAAAAAGACAAAAACCCAAAACAGGAAGACCAGAACATTGAAGATCAGTGTAAAAATCCTGGATGAAAACTGAGGTAATTTGTACTCATGTGACAAAACAATGTCTTTTGAGAAAATCTTAGCATGTCAGGAAATGCTAAAAATGAGCCAATAAAACAAATAAGCCCAACATTAAATTTATTTATCCTTAGAAATTTTTCTCTGAAAACATAGTCTTCAATTTGACATGGGTATTTGTTGTTTGTGAAATAATTTACTTTTATATAGTATGTAGATCACTACAAAAGTTTTGAGGCAGACTGTATTATGGTCCATTATTTCACTCCCAAGAAACACAGTCAACTGTGACCTTTCTGATTCACCCATGAAAGTTTCTTATTGCCTACCTTATTGGTGGTACCAGGAAGGCTTCATTCGTTTCTGTCCACATGAATTTTATGTTTCTTGATTTTTTTGCAAGTCAAAACTTCTATAATGACCCCCATTTTAAGAAACCAAATAAAAATATTATTTGTTTTATGATTGGTATAGAATAGCCATCTTGGAGAGCATGGTCTATTCATGTTCAACAATTTGTACAGAACAGAAAACCTCCATTTTCCTTGAAAAGTAAAAAAATGTGTCCAGACATGGTGACTCATGTCTATCCTTGCTAGCCCTCTGGGAGGCCAAGGCAGGAAGATCACCTGAGCTCAGGAGTTGGAGACCAGCCTGAGCAAAGCACGAACTTCCTCTATTAAAAATAGAAAAACTAGCTACTTGGGATTCTGAGGCAAGAGGATCTCTTGAGCCCAAGTTTGAATTTGCTGTGAGCTATGATGCCAAAGCACTCTCTCTACCCAAGGGCAACTGAGTGAGACACCGTCTCAAAAAAAAAAAATTTTTTTTTTAATGCAAGTACAATACTTACTATAAAATAAGAAATCATTTATAAACAAAGCCTTAATATTGTGCTTCTCATTTTCCACAGAAATTTTATTGAGGAGAGACTCTTTGAAAATAAAGAAACTAGTCAGTGTGGAGAAATCTTGAGTCAAGGTTTAGATCACATGGTGAACAAGAAAACTCCACCTGAACTAAAACCATGTGAAAGCAGGGTATTTGGAAAAGTCTCCATTGATTATTCATCTTTTTATAGTCTCATTAGACGTGACACTGAATACATATCATCTGAGTATAAAGAATGTAGGCAAAAGTCATATTCACATAAACAATATGAGAAAACCTTCAGTTACTCCCACTCCTTTGGAACACGTGAAGGGTCTTTCACTGCAAAGAAACTATGATTGTAAGGAATGTGGAAAGACCTTCACTTCTTTTGCAGGCTTTCAAAGTCACATGGTAATGCACAGTGGAGATGGACCTCATAAATGTATACTTTGTGGAAAAGCATTTGCATTTCTCAGTTTTTATCAGAAAAATTAAATAATTCACACTGGAGAGAAACCATATAAATGTAAAGAATGTGGTAAAGCTTTCTGTAGCTCCAGTTCTATACAAGTACATGAAATAACTCAGACAGGAGAGAAACCATATGAATGTAAAGAGTGTGGGAAAGCCTTCATTCATTTCAGTTCCTTTCATATACATGAAAGGACTCACACTGGAGAAAAACCTTATGAATGTGAGCAATGTGGGAAAGTATTTGCTCAGCAGACAAGTATTAAGTGGCACATGAGAATGCACACTGGAGACAGACTTCATAAATGTAAGATATGTGGGAAAGCCTTTCACTTTCCTGGTTCACTTCAACAACATGAAAGAAGTCACTCTGGAGAGAAACCCTATGACTGTAAGCAGTGTGGCAAAGCCTTAAGTTCTTCTACTTCTTTGTGATATCATGAAAAGATACACACTGGCGAGAAGCCCTATGAATGTAAGTACTGTGGGAAAGCCTTCAGGTCTGCCAGTTTCATTCAAATAAATGAAAGGACTCATACTGGAGAGAAGCCTTATGAATGTAAGCTTTGTGGGGATACATTCCATTGTGTCTGTTCCTTTCACAGACATGAAAGGATTCACACTGGAGAGAAACCCTATGAATGTAAGCACTGTGGTAAAGCTTTCAGGTCTGCCAAGAATATTCAACTACATGAAAGGACTCATACTGGAGAAAAACCATATGAGTGTAAGGAATGTGGGAAGGCATTCAGTTTTCCCAGTTGCCTTCATAGTCATAAAAGGACTCACACAGGACAAAAACCCTATGAATGCAAGCAATGTGGGAAAGCATTCTGTTGTGTTCATTCCTTTCATCAGCATGAAAGAACTCACACTGGAGAAAAACCCTATGAGTGTAAACAATGTGGCAAAGCCTTCAGTTGTTCCACCTCCTTTAAATATCATGAAAGGACCCACACTGGAGAGAAGCCCTATGTATGTAAGCACTGTGGTAAAGCCTTCAGATGTGCCAAGTGGATTCGAGTACATGAAAGGACTCACACTGGAGAGAAACCCTATGAATGTAAGCAATGTGGAAAAGCCTTCAGGTCTTCAACTTCCTTTCAAAATCATGAAAGGACCCCCGCACAGGAGAGAAGCCCTATGAATGTAAGCACTATGGTAAAGCCTTCGTGTTTGCCAAGTGCATTTGAGTACATGAAAGAATTCACATGGGAGAGAAACCCTATGTCTGTAAGACATGTGGGAAAGCCTTCATTCTTTCCATTGTCTGTCGAAGACATGAAAAAACTCATACTGTTAATATATGAGAAATGTTATTATTGTAAGGAATTTTCAAAGCATTCAGTTTTCTCAGTTTCTTTCAAACACCAAAAAATAGAATATAGAAAGACCTTATGATATAACTGAATTTTGATTTGAGAAATGTGTGATAATAAAATCTAGAGCTGGAGTTGAATAATTCCATAATACAATTCACCAATAGCGCATTCACGTGAGATTTCAAAGACAGACACGAGGTAGCATTGTTCACATTTTAGAGGCACCATACAGGGAGACAACCAGAGACATAAGAACTGTGCAGGCACCTCTTTCACACACATTGTCCTGAATCTTTGGCTTGCGCATCCAAAAGTATCCTCAAGAAATCTTCATTTTCGTTTTCTCAGAAGTGTAGCTTTCCAAAGATGCTCCTAGAAATTCCACATTAAAGATCTGTCTGTGGTAGAATGAAAATTTGAGGAGAATGGAGAGAAGAGTTTAAAAAAAAAAAAAAAAAAAAAAAACATTTTGAAAGAATAAGACAAAAGTTATCCAGTATATTTTTTTCTACAGTCTTTATGCTGTCTTTAACAGAGATCTGATTCAGACTGTCATGGGTGGAAATACTCTCATGGTCTACTTTTCTTGTCTGCCAGTGAAATTGGTATAAGGCATAATTTGTATACAAGCACCATTGTTCTTACTGGTAGTGACTGAGTTCTTGAATCAGCAGGAAAGCTACAGTGCTGCCATCAAAAAGAACTGGATGGTGGGGCTTGGGGCCTGTAGCTCAGCAACTAGGGTGCCAGCCACATACACTGGAGCTGGTGGGTTCAAATCCAGCCTGGGCCTGCCAAACAACAATGACAACAACCACTAAATAGCCAAGCATTGTGGCAGGCACCTGTAGTCCTAGCTACTTAGGAGGCTGAGGCAAGAGAATCACTTAAGTCCAAGAGTTTGAGGTTGATGTGAGCTGTGATGCCACGGCACTCTACCAAGGGCAAAATAATGAGACTGTCTCAAAAAAAAAAAAAAAAAAAAAAAAGAACTGGATGGGAGGTTGTTTCCCTTCTCTAATGTGGAGTGACTGCCTCACTCAGAACTTCCATGTGAGAATAAGCACCTTCTGGCCAGATAAAGTGCTTCACACCTGTAATCCTAGTACTCTGGGAGACCAAAGCATGTGGATTGCTTGAGCTCCGGTGTTGGAGACTAGCCTGAGCAAAAGAGAGACCCCTGTCTCCACTAATAAATAGGAAAAACTAGCCAGGTGCCTGTAGTCTCAGCTACTCAGGAGGCTGTAGCAAGAGGATCTCTTGAGCCCAAGAGTTTGAGGTTACTGTGATGGATCATTTGTGACTCTGATGTGACCATTGATGATACCACAGCACACTACCCAGGGCAACAAAGTGAGACACTGTTTCTGGAAAGAAAGAAAAGAAACAAAAAAAAGAAAAGAAAAGAAAATCTTACTTTTACCATGAAATTTTTAGTGTTTTCTGTTATCCAAAGCTGAATATACTTCCTGTGTTTATTTTCAATTATGTTTGATCTTATGTGATTAAAAATATGTATTTTTTTGCCACAAAGATTGCTGTATGTTTCTTACAAATATCACTTAATGTTTTTAATAATTTGTATACTAAAAAATGTTATGTTTAGTTACTGAGGGGACATATTAAAATGTCTCATTGCCATCATGGATTACGTCAAGTTATAGTGATACCGACTTTTATTTATTCATTTATTTTTTGGACAGAGTCTCACTTTCTTGCCCAGGTAGAGTGCCATGGCCTCATAGCTCATGGCTCAAATGATCCCCTTGCCTCAGCCTCCCGTGTAGCTTGGAACAATGCACAGCTATTTTTTAGGGATGGGGTCTTGCACTTGCTTAGGCTGGTTTTGAACTTGTGAGCACAAGTGATCCACCCACCTCAGCCTCCCAGAGTGCTGGGATTATAGGTGTGAGCCACCTCGCCCAGCCCTGACACCAAGTCATTCTTACGATATTGTAAGTCCATATTACCATGTGTATTAACCTTTAGTCATTTTTTTATCTTATAAGTTTTAATTTTCATCCTATATGCTTACTATTACTATCTTACTCCAAATTCTTCTTCACTCATATTCCCAGAATCTAAAACATGCTGTTATATGTGCTATATTCTCTATTGTTCAAGATCACCAGTACCTCATCCATTGTCAAAGAGGATATAGTAGTAATAGTAAATATTAATACAACCCTATGCCATAAGTGACTGTGGGATATATATGAGGATTCTCAGTGGAATTTCTTGTAAGATTTGTGATTTAAGTGCATTGATTGTTATTTAAAGAATTGAATCATTTCTATATCCCAAATGCTGTCAGGAAGTGAACTTAATTCTACCCTAGCATAATAATTTCAGCCTAGAAGACTAAAAAAATGGAATATAGGTATTCTTAAATGATTAAGCTTACAAGTCATAATCATCCAAAGAGGGGAATTTTCATTACACTTATGATTTGTAATGTACTCGTCTATTAAATTTAGAGATGTATTTGCAGAATGTCCTTGGTTTTGTGTTGATCCATCTTCTTCACTTAGCAGACTTATCCAATGTTATAGGTGTCTGGCTTCTTTCTCTCCAGCAACACAAGACCGGTCTGTGTGGTGGGGGAGGCCAGCATATTTTTAGCCTACCTGTTCTCTAAACTCCAAAATACTTGTAACAATGTATGGATGCTGTTTTCCATAAAATATCTCAATTGAAATACAATAGAACCTCTAAGTTGTCACCCAAGGGACTATAACAAACTGGTGAACATATGGAGGTGGTCAACATAAGGACTTGCATTGAGTCCAAGCGCTGCATGTCTGGTTTATGAAAATTAGGTCAACTTAGGGGGTGATCAATGTAGAGAGGTGGTCAACTAGGGAGGTTCTACTATATATATATATATATATATATATATATATATATATATATATATATTCACTTATTACTTACATAATTCTTTCTAGAAATCTTAACGAATCATGTGAGGCCAATATGTTTATGTAATTGTCCTAATACAATCCTAAGTAGGAACAAAATCAGCATCACTGTTCCAAGTAAGCCTTTCTTGCTCAGGTAACATGCTTTTGGTGCTAATTTGTACACGGGACTATAGAATAGAAGGCAACGTGTAAATGTTAAATCTAATTATAATGCAGTGGCATGGAACAATGCAATCACTTCTTTGACAGTGCCAGCCAAACTTCTCTTCTAAAAACCCTATTTGAAACTTTCTAGAGCGAAAACCCAGGTACCACAGGGCACAGCAGCAATCACCAAACCCTCAGTGTCACTGTATGTGGATGTATCTACAGCCTCAGATGATGTCTCTACATAGGTGAAGGGTGGAAGAGTAATTTTGGCTCCTGGCTGGGTGCTAGAGCACCAAAGAAAGTCACTGTTGTCATCTCTTGTTACATCCACATCATGCTTGGTGGGTCCATGTGGTGTGGATGTAGGAAGAGACAACAACGGTGACTTAGGTGTTCCAGCACCCAGCCAGTTCCTCTTCCTTCTCCCTTGAAGGGCAAACACAAAGACACTTTTGGCTAAAAAGGAGAAGCTGCATTAACATGACTTTAAATGTGATTTTGCAAAGTGTGTAGGCACTGTGTTAGGATGGTGATGTGAATAAGAGACACTAGAAGCACAGGGTAAGAGAGGCCAACAGGACAAAGCAGAGCCTGATATTGTCCTTGAGTGTGAAAGTTTCTTGATCTTCAAAAGGATGCCAGTGAGCACCAAAGAAGAAATACTAGCATGGGTCCAATGGTGTTCACGAGCCAGCAAAGCCACCACTTTTTGTGGGGGTGCACAATGGCCTGCCTGTCTCTGCTACGCAGGCCATAGTGCAGTGGAGTCATCAAACTCCTGGACTCAGGTGATCCTCCCACCTCAGTCTCCAAAATAGCTAGGAACACAGCTTGTGACATTGTACTGGCCCTGCCTGTCTTTCCTTAAGTGTTTTCTGTCTTGTACACATCGTATATTGCAGATCATGGCCAAAGTAATATAAAAAAGTATACATAGGGCGGTGCCTGTGGCTCAAAGGAATAGGGTGCCGGCCCCATATATCGGAGGCGGTGGGTTCAAACATGGCCCCAGCCAAAAACTGCAAAAAAAAAAAAAAAAAAAAAAAGTATGCATAAAAGTATTCTTATTTATTTATTTATTTGAGACAGAGCCTCAAGCTGTCACCCTGGGTACAGTGCTGTGGCATTATAGCTCACAGCAACCTCCAACTCCTGGGCTCAAGTCATTCTCCTGTCTCAGCCTCCTAAGTAGCTGGGACTACAGGCACCTGCCCCAACACCTGGCTATTTTTTGGTTGCAGCCGTCGTTGTTGTTTGGCAGGTCTGGGCTGGATTCGAACCCGCCATCTCAGGTGTATGTGGCTGGTGCCTTAACTGCTTGAACCACAGGTGTGGAGCCAACATTTTTAACTTTAAATTATAATTAAATGTAAAGGCTGGGTGTGGTGACTCACACCAGTAATCCTAGCATTTTAGGAGACCAAGGCATGAGGATTGCTTGAAGGCAGGACTATGGGACCAACCTGAGCAATATCTACATCCCGTCTCTAGTAAAAATAGAAAAATTAGCCGGTACGGTGGCATATGACTATAGTCACACCTACTGGGGAGGCTGAAATAGTAGAAGTGCTTGAGCCCAGGACTTATAGGTTGCATGGAGCAGTGATGACTCTACTTTACTCTAGCCTGGGCAACAGAGTTAGACTCTGTCTCAAATAAAAAAACAAACAAGCCAAGTCATACTTTTTGTCATGACAATTTCTTTTTCTTTTGAAATTTTTTTGTCTTAAACTTCAGAGCTCAAGGAATCCTCCCTGCCTTGGCCTAAGAGAGTACTAGGATTTTAGGTATCAGCCACTGCACCTAGCCTCATATTCAAAACTTCTAAGGAATCTCCCAATACATTGTCAGTTTTCCATTTTCAGTGCCAGTACTTGGGTTTCATTCTTTTATTCTCATCTTTTCCCTCAATAATTACAATAATTTTCCATGTGGCATTCCTGAAATTGCTTTTCGTTCCTTTGTGCAATCATCCAGGTACCCCAGTGTCCTTTCTCTCTGGCATTCTGACATTATACTTCCCTCCTGCATTGAACCTTCCTCACCATCTTCAATGTCTCAAAATCCAAATTGTTTACATCACTCAAAAGTCCCTTTTATATTCCTTTTGCTAACCTCTTGCTCTGTCCTAACTTTAATCCCCTCAAAATTTATTTGTAGAAGCCCTAATCCCCAAGATGATGCTATTAGGACATCTCCTTTAGGAGAGGACCTAATGTAACAGGGAAGTCCTACATAGTGTGATTATTACTCTTCTCAGAAGAGTGAAAGAGAGATTACTCTTTTGTTGTTGTTGTTGTTGTTTTTGAGACAGTCTCACTCTTTCCCTCTGGGTAGAGTGCTGTGGCCTCAGTCTTGTTCATAGCAAATTCTTGGGCTCAGATGATCCCCTTATCTCAGCCTCCTGAGTAGCTGGGACTACAGGCGCCCATCACAAGGCCTGGCTAATTTTTCTGTTTTTAGTAGGGTCAGGGTCTTAATTTGCTCTCCCAGCTGGTCTGGAACTCCTGAGCACAGAAGATGCACCTGCCTCGGCCTCCCAGAATGCTCAGATGATCCACGCCTGGCCACTCTGTTTCTGTACTGTGTATGAAAGGCATCAAAAAGGCAGTCAGCTTTCTGCAAGCTGCAAGGATTTTGTTGTGTTTTGTGGGTGTGTCATGTATGTTCGTTATATGACTTGTATGTTCAATGATTTTGTATATTTCCGGGGCTTTCTAAAGGGAACTGACTATTCAATTTCAAGTAGAAGTGAAAATTAAGCTGCTAAAGAGAAAACTTATCTCAGAGGACCCATCAGTTTGGAAAGGTTCTCTCTCATCCATGATCAGTTTCCCATACATTGCTTACCTACTTTTGGAAGAGGAGAAAGTGGCAGAAGTGGCAGGAGAAAGTTGCCTGGCAGAGAAGTTACTAAAGAGAGCAAGCAGAGGGGGCACTTCTGGAGAACACATACCATCACTGTGCTTAGTCTCCATGGCTGAGCTCAGTCAGTATTGTTCCCAGTCAAATGAGCAAGGGTGACCCTGCCACCTTACTGAGCAGTCAGTAAACCCCTCAACATATTTTCTCTTCCATTCACTTAGTTGCTACATGCTAATTGGAACATAATTGGTACCAGGAGCCAAAATTATGCTTCCATATCCTCACACAAAAGAAGTGGTTTCGGCCAGGCACACACCTGTAATCCCAGCACTCTTGAGGCCAAGACAGGAGGATTGCTTGAGCTCAAGAGTTTGACACCAGCCTGAGCAAGAGAAGGATCCCATCTCTGCTAATAGTGGAAAAACTATCTGGGTGTTGTGGTAGGTGCCTGTAGTCCCAGCTACTTGGGAGGCTGAGGCAAGAGAATCACTTGAGCCCAAGAGTTTGAGGTTGCTGTGAGCTATGATGATGCCACAGCAGTCAACCTCAGGGCAACTGAGTGATACTATCTCAGAAAAAAAGAAAAGAAAACTCATAAGACTTCTTGGAGCAAGCGTCCTGCTCTGAAACCACTATGTCAAACAGGGAAATTTAATCTGCAGGTTCTTCCCCTTTGTCGCTTGACAGCATTCACAAATAAATGTTAGCAGCCAAGAGCAAAAAGCTCTGGACTCAGTTTAGCTGAGGCCTCACTCAGAGACCCACGAAATAGAATTGGAGATAATCTAAGAACAGATGACTTCTCCAGGAAGGCCTTAAGACAATTCTGTCGTCCACGAAAATAAAGATAGACTGGGCATGGTGGCTCATTCCTGCAATCCCAGCACTTTGGGAGACTGAAGTGAGAGGATTACGTGAGGCCAATAGTTCAAGACCAGCCTGAGCAAGAGTGAGACCCCATCT
This sequence comes from Loris lydekkerianus, assembly GCA_963574355.1. Taxonomy (NCBI): domain Eukaryota; kingdom Metazoa; phylum Chordata; class Mammalia; order Primates; family Lorisidae; genus Loris; species Loris lydekkerianus. The sequence goes on from CAUYPK010060917.1 coordinate 16,823, forward strand.
TTATTTATTTAAGATAGAGTCTCACTTTGTCGCCCTTGGTAGAGTGCTGTGGTATCATAGGTCACAGCAACCTCAAAATCTTGGACTTAAGCGATTCTTTTGCCTCAGCCTCCCAAGTAGCTGGGACTACAGGTGCCCACCACAATACTTGACTAATTTTAGAGGTGGAGTCACTCTTGCTCAGGCTGGTTTCGAACCTGTGAGCTCAGGCAATCCACTGCCTTGGCCTCCCAGAGTGCTAGAATTACAGGTGAGAGCCACATCGCTTAGCCCTATGAGATCCCCATCTTTTTTTTTTTTTTTTTTTTTTTTTTTGCAGCATGACATGTTTACCAGACAATAATTTAACTTTTAACATTGGGGCACTGAGCCCATTTCTCTGGAGTCTTGTGTTTTCTTGGTAGGCCATTTCCAGCGGTTTACTTGTTTAAACTTAATTTTGATCCTACCCATTATTTCAAGTTGACTGGGCACATGTTCACAGCATCACTACTGCCTGCTCCAGCACAAATATTGTTTTCCGTACCCTTCCCACCAAATCCCCCTCCCAACTCCCTGACTAGTCCCAGTCGCCCGGAGTCCCCTCAACACACCCAGAGTCACCTCACAAACTCTTTGGCATGTCCCCACAACCTGGCCAGACCCTTATTCCTTCCAGGGCGCCCCCACCCTCAGTCTAAACAACCCAGCCACCCTCTGAACTTCACCTGTGCCTTGCTACATTTCCTCCCCTACAGGCTACATCTCCTCCCACACACACACCAGGGATGCCCCTTCCCCATACACACTTTCGCCCCAACCCCAGACCCGGCTTCCTCCTCCAGGCTCAGCATCTCCCAGCAAGAGAATCAAATCCCCTTGCCTCCAGCCTCATCAATGCCAACACCACTCTTCTCCTCCAGCCCCAGTTCCACGCAGAGCTCCAGACTCACCGCTCCACCCTTTCAGAATCCCCCAACTTTCCCCTTCCAGGATCTTGGGCCACAGTACCGGTTATGCTGCTGGGCCTAGGTTCCCATTCGATCCAGCAGACCTTTCTTACCCCACCCCGTCTGGCTTTGCACCCTCACGTGCAGATGCAACTGGCATCTTCGGTGATTTCTGAAGTTGCACCCCTGGTGCGTGTTTTCTTGACAGTGTTTTGGTTGTGGCGCTTATAGGGTGGCTGCAGTCAGGCTTGATTTCAATATATGAAGAATATCAGTGAAGGTCAGATTCAGACTTGTTTGGCACTTTTCCTGGAGAAATAGTTACTGAATTTGACAGTTTATTTAGGTCAGAAGCTTAATTAAACTGACTGCCAGCGTTTCCCCAGTGCAAAGAGGAGAGAGAGTATGTGAGGAAGCCATGTCATGCTTCCTTCCACATTCCTGACCCCAGAAGGACATCAGGCCCTCTCTCCTGTTCCTCTTTGGCCTGGTCTTGGCTCCTCGCCTGCTCAGAGGGTCGCTCTTTCCGACACTGAGTCTGGAATTCCTTGCACACACTTGTAAGTACTTCTAAGGGGAAGAAGGTGGAACGGTCTATTGGTGAGGAAGAGACCACAATGCCCCTTCTACCAACGTGCAGAAAGTTCCGCTGAACTGCAAATATCCCAGGAGAGTGCAGGGAGGGAGCTGTGTCCGAGAGAGGATGTGGCTAGAACGTGTCGGTGGGTCTGCAGTTTCCGCTTTCCCAGGAGTTTCTCAGTTGGTCCAGGTTTAGGAGGCGGGGCTTGGAGCACTGTCCAATCAGGGGCGCTGGGGCGGGCCCCTGTGACTGCCCGTCTAACCGGAGGCGGAAGTAGGAGAGGACCGTTAGCCTCTGTCGGCTCCTGTGTGGGTTGCCCCCGCCCCTTGAGGTCTCAGGTTGAAGGCTCCAACAGTCACCAGGTGCCTCCACTGCAGCTTCCGGCCCACTGTCACTTACGCTGTGACCTGCAGTGGTCGCGGGAGCCATAGGGAGGACACTGGGCCTCCCCAGGCGGGAAAACCGCTGGTTGGAACCGGCCAGAACCGGCGGTGGTGGGACACGGGCCTCCTCGCGGTCGGCTCAGGAGTCTGCGGACACGCGTAGCTGCTGTCGCAGTTCGGTCCTCGGTCTCTCGGGCCGGTGAGGTGGCGCGGGGCTGGCATCCGGGTCCCCAGGCGTCCTGTCCAGTCCCTGAGCGGTGACCTGGCCTCCGGCCCGGGAGCCCTCTCTGGGCGGCTCTGCGGCCGCAGCCCCGCGTGTACCCACGTTGTGCAGGGACTGCGGGAGGGTCCCGACTTGGGTGCGGGAGTCGTGCGTGCGCGGGACTGCGGCCCGGGGGGTCCCAGGGCACTTCTTTCTCCTGTTAAAAACTAAATAAAGGCTTGTGTTTAACGGGGGGGAAAGACCCAAACTGCATATGTAGGTTGATTCTCAGCAGGAAATGAGGTACAGAATACCCTAAGAATCCTTGAATGAAGCTGTCGGGTTACAGTTTGGATACATTTCAGGGAGAAGGAAGTGCCGACAAAATCATAAATCAGTACATGGATGGTAGGTATTCGTTTGGCCTCAAAAGGCCGGACTTTCTGGAAGCTCGGGCTTACAAACTAGGTAGGTTTAGGGATTTATTTATTTATTTATTTATTTTGAGACAGAGCTTCAAGCTGTCGCCCTGGGTAGAGTGCTGTGGCATCTCAGCTCACAGCAACCTCCGACTCCTGGGCTCAAGCAATTCTCTTGCCTCCACCTCCCAAGTAACTGGGACTACAGGAGCCTGCCACAACGCCCGGCCTTTTTTTTTTTTTTTTCTTTTTTGTTGAAGCCATCATTGTTGTTTGGCGGCTGTGCTGGATTCGAACCCACCAGCTCAGTTGTTTGTGGCTGGCGCGAGTGGTAAGCTTTGTCTGAAAATTGGAGTCAATAAGAATGAATGTCAAAGTTAAAACAAACAGGGGAGTCTATTACCTGTTATGTCATACCAGGCCAGCTATTTGGCTTATAAGGCTGACTTAACCCTTGACTTGCATGACCTTGGGTCTTGTTTATAATTGGGTAACAAAGATCACAGAGTCTTTGTTAGTCTTGATTTGTTAATTAATGTTGGTCAATTGCACCAACTCCATTGCACATAAACCCCAAAAAGAAGGGGGTATAACAAGTGTGTCTGACCTCCCTTTTCATCAGGTTTGGGAACTCAGTGGTAAGGTTTTCCTGGGGTCCCTTGACTAAGAGGGGATCTGTTCAGTCAGTTGGGGCAGGTAGGATTTATTCTTAGTTTACAGACTGAAGGAAATGTTATTATAAGGTGCATGAGGAACCAACCCAGATTAAATACTTGATTAATGACAGATAGTGGCCTTATTTGGAGTTGTCAACCCGAAATGAGTGAAAGGATGAGAATTCAGTTTTTTTTAGTTTTGTTCTTAGTTGAGATAGCATCTCACTCTGTCACCTGGGCTAGAGTGCAGTGACATCATAACTCAATGCAGCCTCAAATTCCTGGGCTCAAGCTGCTCAAATGATCCTCCTGCCTCAGCCTCCCAAGTAGCTGGGACTATGGGGGCGCACAAAAATGCCTGGCTAATTTTCTATTTTTTTGTAGACATGGGGTATCATTCTTGTTCAGGCAGGTCTCAAACTCATGCCCTTGGCCTCCAAAAGTGCTAGGATTGCAGGTGTAAGCCACTGCACCCAACCAGAATCCAGTTTTAAAGATTTTATTCAAGCAAAAACTTGGGTATGGCCATTTGGGAGAACACAGACTATACAATACTGGTCTCTGTGCTCCCAAGTTAAAAGTGAAATTGTTGCTTCTATAGGCAAAAACCAATAAAGGTAGCAGGACATTACAACATTTTCTATACAAGGCTGGTTTATGAAATACGAGTTTAATTAGTTATTATGCAATTTGTGTTTGTTTGGGGTTTTTTTTCATGGTATTAAAAAGTTCTCTCTGGGAGCTCAGGTTTCCCTCCCTTTGGAGTGAGCCACCCTGGGCTCACTGCACAGTCAGGCTGGGTCCCAAGCTAGGGAATGTGCTGACCTACAGGAATGTGGGGTCCCTTGAGAACTGGGGATGATGTAGGTTGCCTGCCTGAGCTACTTCCCTTTGGTTTTCTTTGCTGCCATATAATTGCTCTTTGCTCAATGATTTAAGAAAACAATTTTTTTGGAGATTTGTGTGCAAGAACCTTATTCACTTGGTTGGAACCTGAGTGGATTGTATGATAAGGTGTGAAGCACCACATAGAGTTCTTGCAAAAAATTGTTTCATGCTGGCCAGGTGTGGTGGCTCACACCTGTAATCCTAGCATTCTGGGAGGCTGAGGTGGGTGGATCGCTTGAGCTCACAAGTTTGAGACCAGCCTAAGCAAAAAACAAGACCCATGTCTCTACTAAAAAAATAGAAAAACTGAGGTAAGAGGATCATTTGAGCCCAAGAGTTAGAGGTTGTTGTGAGCTATGATGCAATGGCACTCAACCCACGGTGACAGCCTGAGACCCTGTCTCAAAAAAAAAAAAATTGTTTGATGCTAAGTTGAAATAATAAGAACATAAATAAATATCCAGGGATACATTACCCAGGGAAATCAATAGACCATGGGGGGTTCTGGTGTACCTCCCTGATCTTACCTGCTTTTGGCATCCAGATGTGACCAAAGTTGTGATTCCTTTTGTTTTATTTATAGCGTTATCATCTCTTAATTTATTCTTTTTTTCTTTTCCTTTCTTTTTTTTTTTTTTTTTGAGACAGAGTCTCACTTTGTTGGCCTCAGTAGAGAGATGTGCTGTCACAGCTCACGGCAACCTCCAACTCTTGGGCTTAAGTGATTCTCTTGCCTCAGCCTCCCAAGTAGCTGGGATTACAGGCACCCGCTATGCCAGGCTATGTCTGTCTGTCTGTCTGTCTGTCTGTCTTTCTTTCTTTCTTTCTTTCTTTTTTTTTTTTGGTTGCAGTTGTCATTGTTGTTTTAGCAGGCCCAGGGGCTGGGCTCAAACCTGCCAGCCTCAGTGTATGTGGCTGGTGCCCTACTCACGGAGCTATAGGCACCGAGCCACTTTTCTTTTATTCTTTATGGCTTTATCATCCTTTAATCAAGATGTAGATTTTTACCTCTTTTGAGTTTTCAGTAACTTAATATTACCATTTATATGCCATCAATATTGTGCTGATAATGTTTATTTCTGGTTTTCTTGCATCAGTTTGTGCAAAGATGCAGCTGTCTGAATTGTTGGGTCACCCAGCTTTACTGCAAAGCATTGCTTATGGGACTTGTATTGTTTCAGATTCATGTTTTGATCTTGTTTTTATCCCCAATTGTAAGTGCAACAAGAATTTCTTACTTATTGGGAAAAAATTGCTGGGTTGTAGATGATAGATAAATTCCCATTTACTAGGGAATGTTCATAAAGTGTGTGTATCAGTTAACCATCTCTTCTTTCATGTATGCATGTTTATTCTTCTGATTTGTCAACACTTGAAATTATCCTGACTCATTTCTTTTTCATCATCTAGTATTAAGCAAAATCTCTTTGTGAATATTTATTGTTGGTTGCCATTGGTCAAGCATTATTCCTGTGTGATTATTCATCTTTTGTAAAAATAATTTCTCACATTTAATTCATTTGTAGGCTTATTGCTTTTTAAAAAAACATACTCTGGACACTATTTCTTTTTCATTCTTATAGTCAGCAAGTATTTTCTTTCAGATGATGGATTATGTTTCCATTCTACTCTACTGTTTGTTTTTGAGACAGAGTCTCACTATGTCACCCTTGGTAGAGTGCTGTGACATCACAGCTGACAGCAACCTCAAACTCTTGGGCTTAAGCGATTCTCTTGCCTCAGCATCCTGAGAAGCTAGAACTACAGGCGCCCACCACAACACCCAGCTATTTTTTTGTTGTAGTTGTCATTGTTGTTTAGCAAGCCCAGGCCAGGTGTCAACCTGCCAGCTTTGGTATTTGTGGCTGGCACCCTAACCACTGGACTACGAGCGCCAAGCTTCCACACTAATTTTTAATGAACTCTTATTTTAATAAAATTGAATTTATCATTCTTTTCACTTGGGCCTTCATTTTCCTACATAAGAAAACATTCTGTACCGTGAAATCATAAAATTTACCTATAATTTCTGAAAATGGTCTGATTTTGTCTTACACAGGTGATTTGTGGGTCTTTTGTTTATTTGTTTGTTTGGGGTTTTTTGCAGTTTTTGGCTGGGGCTGGGTTTGAACCTGCCACCTCTGGCATATGGGGCTGGTGCCCTACTCCTTTGAGCCATAGGCGCCGCCCAATTTCTTTTTCTTTTCTTTTCTTTTTTTTTTTTTTTTGAGACAGAGCCTCAAGCTGTCACCCTGTGCAGTGGTGTTACAGCTCACAGCTCACAGCTCCTGGGCTTAAGCGATTCTCTTGCCTCAGCCTCCGAAGTAGCTAGGACTAAAGGCGCCCACCACAACGCCTGGCTATTTTTTGGTTGTAGTTGTCATTGCTGTTTGGCAGGCCCAGGCTAGATTTGAACCTGCCAGCTCTGGTGTATTTGGCTGGCACCTTAGCCGCTTGAGCTACAGGCATGGAGCTAATTTTTGTTTTTCTGATTTGGCCTTGTAGTCTCTCTCAGGACAGTTGCTATAACCAGGAGCTTTACCCTGCCAGTACTCTAGGGGATTTGGTTGCCTTTTTAGGAGATTTCTGGATTTTTTAATTTAATTATTTTTAGAGATGGAATCTTACCATATTTTTGAGGCTGGGCTTGAACTCACAGCCACTTGAGATCCTCTTACCTCAGACTCCCAAGTAGCTAGGACTATAGGTGTATCTCACCTCAAGTAGATTTTCCTAATCACAGTGAAAAACAAAGCAAACCTGATTATGAATTCCAGGGAATTTACTACAATTCTAGATGCATTTCAGAGAGTTATGTCATGGGGATATTCAGTGTCCTTTCTAAGGACATATGGCATCTTTTCATTTATTTCACTATATCTTGAGTTATCCATTTTGCATTATAATTAATTTATATCAGCTTTTTGGGGACTTTAGAAGAATAAGTTTAATATAAATTAGTTTCTTTTGTTTTGTTTTTACACACAGGGTCTCTCTCTGTCACTGAGGCTAGAGTGTGATGGCCTGATCATCTTAGGACACTGCAACCTCAAATTCCTGGGCTCAAGCAATCCTTCCACCTAAGCTTCTCCAATAGCCAGGACTCTAGGGGTGCCTCCATGTCCGCTATTTTTTTTCCCAGTATTTATAGAGACAGAATATCACTGTTTTACTCTGGTCTCCAACTCCTGGTCCCCAAGGATCTACTGCCTTAGCTTCCCAAAGGGCCAACAGGCACGAGCCTGTATGCTGGCTAAAATTAGTTTTAATACACTATGTTGACCTTCACACATCATATCCAACAGATTGTTGCTAGTAATTTAAAAGGCACTGAGATTTATTTGTGTATAAAATTAGTATTGTAGAAACTGACTAAAAATTTATATATGCAGAAAATACATAAAATATGATGAACCAAAACATTGATAGAGACTATCTTCTGCATTATAATTTCCTTATTTTTCTTCATGGTTTTACAACCATATAATCCTTATGCCTGTATATTTTACTTTTGCATGTTTTTATAGAAATGATATCCTATATGTGATATTGTTTATTAGGTTTTTTTTAACTCAGTGATGGACTTCCATGGAATGATAGTTAATCCACTTTTTTATTATTGATATTATTATATAGAGCAGTGGATGGTTAACCAAAAAATTGAGCAAGTGGTTCACAGAGGTTCCACATTATCCTTCTACATCATAGTTCACCATATTTTTAGCATCTTGACTGTGCGTGGTGTATGTTATAATTGATCGACAAATATAATACATTTCATGATAGTGATAGTTGATGAACCGATATGTTATTATTATTTAAGGTGCATGCTTTCCATCATGGTTTATTCATTTTGTTCAGCAGTTTTGTGAGGTTAGATAAGTACATATGTTATATCTCCATCCCCATAGTCTTTTTTTTTTTTTTTCTTCTTTCTATTTGATACGCAAGGTCTAGGGTAGAGTTCAGTGACATGATCACAGCACACAGCTGCCTCGACCTCCTGGCCTCAAGTGATCCTCTCTCCATGGCCTCCTAAAATGTAGGGATTTACAGGCACAAGCCACAGCACCTGGTCAACCTCAACCATCACAGTTGTTTGTTTTTTTTTTTTTTTTGAGACAGAGTCTCACTTTGTTGCCCTCGGTAGAGTGCTGTGGCATCACAGCTAACAGCAACCTCCAGCTCTTGAGCTTAGGCGATTCTCTTGCCTCAGCATCTTGAGTAGATGGGATTACAGGTGCCCACCACAACACCTGGCTATTTTTTGTTGTTGTTGCAGTTTGGCCGGGGCCGGGTTTGAACCTGCCACCCTCAGTATATGGGGCCGGCGCCCTACTCACTGAGCCACAGGTACTGCCCCCATCACAGTATACTCCCTGTGTTCCATCAAATTATCACTCCGCTCTCTATTTCTCCTTACCCCTTATTCCCCAGCAGCAACTGATAATTTCACTTCCTCGGAGTTTTCCTTTTTCAGAATATCATAGACTTAGAATCACACCATAGTTAGTCATTTCAGACTTGATTCCTTCATATAAAAATAGGTGTTTAGGTCTCTTCATAACTTTGTGGCTTTATATAATAGATCATTTCTCTTTATCAGTGAATAATATTCCATCATATAGGTGTATCCCAGTTTGTGTATTCATTCACCTAATGAAAGGGTCATCTTGTCCCTGCTACAGTTGGTTTCACCTGTAGTCCCACCAGCCACCCACTTTGGTGACTAAGATATAAGGATTGCTCAAGGTCAGGAGTTCCACACCAGTCTGAATGTTATAAGGCAAGTCCACATCTTTTAAAAAATAAAGATTAGCTGGGTGCAGTGGCTCACACCTGCGATTCTAGCACACTGGAAGGCTGCACTGGGAGGATCCCTTGACCTCAAGAGTTGGAGACCAGCCTGAGCAAGAGTGAGACCCCATCTCTACTAAAAATAGAAAAACTAGCTGTGTATTATGGGAGGCACTTGTAGTCCCAGCTACTTGGGAGGCTGAGGCAGGAGGGTCACTTGAACCCAGGAGTTTGAGATTGCTGTGAGCTAGGCTGACACCTCGATACCCACTTACTCTGGGCAGCAGAGTAAGACTCTGCCCAGCTATCCGGCAGGTCCAAAAGAGGGGAGAGCAGGGCCAGCCTGACTCTGTCCCCGGGGCTGAGCGGGATGGTGAGCATGGCGGCCCGAACAGGAACACACAGAGCCGGGAGTCTGTCGAAGCAGGAACTCAACTTCATTGCATCAAGCAGCCGCTTATATAGAGTGTGGGGAAGGGGCAGGGAAAGGAGGCGGGGGATGAGGTACATGTGATGGGTGGTAACAGGGTTGGGCCAATGGCATGGTACCACGTTGGCTGTATCTAGGTAGAGGCAGTTTCAGGCCGGGCCTTGCTGAGTCATTGCTATGCGGAAGTAGCTCGATGGATTTACTTCTAGTCAGGCTTGGGAAGTTGCACTAGGCCTCAGGCACATGGCAGGGCCCAACAATTCCCTCTTTTGTTTTTTGTATGGCGGAAAAACATAGCCCCTGTCTTAGGTTGTCTGCTCTTGCAGTTTCAGTCTTACCCGTCATGGTGATACAAACATCAATGGTTTTGTCCCTGTCTTAGGTTGACTGAATGCAGAGTGATCTTACCCGTCTTGGGTACTATGAATGTAATCCACCATGCAGCCTCTCCATATCCTGTCTTAGGTTATCCCAGCTTTGGGATCTTACCTGTCATTGATGTTATGGAGGGCAGTTAAGAATAATAAGCTGGTGATATTGGACCTCAACCTGATTTAATTGCCTCTAACCTTTTTTAAGGGCCCAAAGGTGATAAGGGTAAATAAGGGTCAGGGGAAGAAGGTAGGGTAAAAAAACCATGTAGGCCCATCCACAGAAAATTTTCTAAAATTTCTTTTCTCTTTTCTAGATCTTCTTGGAGTGTTTTAATATTGTTTTGCATGATCCCAAATCTGTTGGCATAAAAACAGCACTTCTCCTGCAAAAGTAAACAGATGCCTCCCTTTTTGGCAGTTAATAGGTCTAATCTCCTTCTTGTTGGGCAAGTATTTAAGGTCTCTTGCCGGAACCCAAATGGGTTTGTGTTTTTTTCTCGTTTTGAGGGAAAACACATCCGAAACCTCTCCCTGCTGTGTGGGTCTTCTTTGGAAAAATTTAAGATATTTAGTGTGAATAGATCCTTTTTCAATTGATCGTGAGGGGGTATAGACTCCCCCTTTTGTTTTTGTAATTGACCGTTAAGGGTTTGATTGAATCCATTCCCCCCGGTGGGAGAACATTCCCGCTTGAAGTAGCCCTCTTTACCATACCCGAAACATGTGCCTGCAGTAGGGGCTAATTGAAGGGCATTAATAAGTGTTTGGAGTTCTTCCTAGTGGTCTGCCTGAAGTGCAGAAACCATCACCCTTGCTTAATGAGACGTGGAACCAACATCTCGGGTAGCTATGATCCACCTCTCCATTGCCTGGTTTCTTAACCCGGCGCAGGCGAGCTTACAATCAGTGGTCATGCTATCCCAGACTAAAGAACGAATAAATCGATCCCATAACTCTCTGGCAGGGAACTTTCTTTTTAGGCTTTTTTGAACTCTGTCTATAAAGGTGGAGAGGTCCTCTGTGTGTTTCTGATTGATTCCCGCTATGGGGGATTCAGTGGGGGACCTCGTCTAATTTCTTCCATGCAGCTAGCCCCCTGGCTCTGACCTGATCTTGGTAAGGAGCAGGAATAGCCGCCTGCTGGAGACCAGTGGAAAACTGATCAGCTGTACCATAAAGCATGCCATAAGTTATGGGTATGGGAGGTTGGGTACTCTGATTATGTTCTCCCCGAACACGGCACTCCTCATGGAAGTAGGCCATCCACTTAAGGAATGTGGGGCCTGGGAGTACCGCTTTGGCTAGTTCTTTCCAGTCTCGGGCTACGCACGCTTGGTGTGCTAGTCCTTCAAGTATGGTTTCTGCCCAAGGTGAATTAGGGCCATCCTCAGAAATTGCCTTCCTCAGATCTTTTAGATCTTGAGCCTCCCAGGGGTACCAGGCTGCGGGCTGATTACCTCTGGGATTAATATTAACCGGAAAAAGGTTGGAAGCTCCGCCCTCAGTACAGTTTTCTATACCATATGGAGGAGGGGCAGAGGGGGCCCAGAAAGGATTAGTTGGAGGATTCCCAAAAGGGTCGAGGGAAGGATAGAGAGGTTTGGGATGACTCAGCGGGCCAATGAGGTCCGCGGACTCAGGGCTCTGATCTGGGCTCGGTTCCACCTTGGGACTTTTATTCTCTGCTTCTCTCAGGGTTGATGCTCCCTCCGTTTTCTTGGGGGGACATGGGGGAAAACAGCCCTTTAAAGCAGATATAGTAGGGAGTGTCCCAAGTGGGGGAATCTCCCCCCTTTCTATATGTGCTTTTCTGATTAACCTCTCAACCTTATCCCAGGTGTCCCAGTCAAAGAGGTTGCTTTCCAGAAGCCAGGGTGCAACCTCAAGTAAACATTCCCAGGTTTGAAGGGTCTGACTATCCGAGAGGTCTAGTCCTCTGCTTTTGAGTAAGATTCGAAGGGATTCTAAACCGGGGTCAAGTTTAGAGTAAGACTTCCCCATAATTTATGGGGGTACACTCACCC